>JAODAL010003628.1:0-170259 GCA_025379985.1 Phyllomedusa bahiana
GCGACGTGACAGCAAAAGGGTGCCAATTTACCCGTAGGGGCAGCGGGCAGGCAAGGGGGCAAGAAGCCAAATTGGTAACTTTGGAAATCTTTATTTACCCCCTCACCAAGGGCATGCAATACGGGGCACAAACCCAACACACAGAGACCAGTTTAAAGGATCTTTGGTCACGACTATCTGCGTCTCAACCCCGATGTTTTTGTATTTTGGTTCCAGCCCCAAAAAGATTTTCTGGGAAACCAAAAGGGGACGAAGGGCCCGGGGCCCCGCTCACCACCCCCTTTGGGAGGGGGGTTGTCCTCCCCAGCACCCCAGCGTCAAAATCTGAGGGGAAACCTTCAGCAAAGCTGGAGGGATCATTACAGACAAACGCACCCGGTTTTTTCCCACGATTTTTTTGGGGGATCTTTTTAAACTTTCATCAAAATGAATCGGGCGGGATCTCTGACTTTGGGGCCCCCAATTTTGCCGGGGGTCACCGGGAATTTTTAAAGTTTGCCGGTTTCTATTTTTCACTTTCCCTCTTCAACGGGAAAATTGGTTCCTCTTAAAAATTTCCCAATTTTATTCTCCTTTTCCCCAAACAGTTAATTTTTGCGGGTTTTTGCTGTGAGGAGACTGAAAAAGGGACGCAAGGTTTCATGACAACACCGAATTCCATTTATTTCCCCTTTAAATTTTTTAGTTTTTTTCCCGCATTGTAAAGGGGGTTTTTTAAAGGTTTCCATGTTGCTGTGAGATACAGCTATAATTATGGCCCTTTTTGGAACAGAAATGTGGCTTCAAAGGGGCATTTCCCCATCCCCAATTTTTATAGTGGCTGAGAAGTCATTTTTAAAAAAATTTTTTTGGGGGTCATGCTGCTTTAAAATGAAAGCAACATACGGGCCCAAATTCAAAAAAAATTTTTTTTTCCCTAACAGACATTTGCTCTTCACAATTGTAAAAAGTGGTAAAGGGTCATGTTTTGAATTTTTGGGGGATTTTGCTGTGACATGCAGCTATAAATAAAAGGTCCTTTTTATAAAAAATTTGTTTTAACAGACATTTGTTCTTCAAAATTGTAAAAAGGGTGGCTAAAGGGGTCATGTTTTTAAAATTTTTGGGGGGGCCATTTTGCTGTGACACCCAAGCTTTTACAAAAGGCCCAATTTTAAAAAAAGGGTTTGTTTCTAACAGAAAATTTGTTCTTCAAAAATTTTTCAAGAGGGGCCCAAAGGGGTTGAGGGTGTTGTCAAAAACGGGAAATGGGTTGGAAAAACTTTTAAAAGGGGAAATATATTGCAAAATGACTTGTTTTTGAAAAGATCTTTAAAAAATAGCTTAGAAAACCCCCCTGTATTGAGAAAACCCCCTTTTAATACAATTAAAAAAGAAAAAAAAGCTTGGTGGGTTTCCCACCCTTTTTTAAAAAAGGGGGTTTTCAAAGAATTAAACTACAAAAAAATTTTTCATTACAAAAAAAGCTGGAAAAAAATTCCTCTGAGTTGTACAAGGGGGGAAACGGGAAAAAATTTTGCCCCCAGAGTAGGTTTTTCCCAAAAGGGCATGGATAGGGGAGAAAGGACAAAAAGAAAAAAAGAACGGGAGAAAATTTTCCCTTCCTGCACGTAGTTAAAATGAGAAAAAGAATGCCAAAGGAAAAAGGGCCACCTGGGGGGAACGGAGCTTTTAACCACCAGTATTTCCCAATAACCCTTCAATTGGTCCGCACTCATAGGGGAAGGGCAAGGGGCTACCCAGGTCTTACTGTGTACTAAAAAAAGGGTAGAGGTCTACTCAAATTTCCCGCCCCTGCTTCAGCACAAAATTTTTTGTTGCTGCGTCTTTAAGGGCATTTTTACCGTGTAAATAGATCGGCCCGCCACCTGGGCTCTCACCGCACTCACTGTAATCGGCCCCTGGCAGCTGAACCTGCGTGTTAACAGATGGTGAGGGGCAGCACTAGTCTCCCCCGGGGTTAGGGGCAATAAGGAGGCTTCAAATTTCTCAAAAAAAAATAGTTTTTGGGGAAAAAGGTGATTTCTGTGGGTTAAGTAGTGTAAAAAAGGGCTCCGGGCGGGAAACAAAATGGGCCCAAATTTTAGGCTTAAAATTTTTTGGGGGGCGGAGTCACTAAGGGGGCGCATCATTTGATCCCAGGGAGTCCCCGTCCCCAATCACTGAAGAAGGGGTTTGGGGGAAAAATGGAAAAAAAAAAACCCAAATTGAATTTTATGGGGAATTCCCCTCTCCCGAACCAGGGGGGGCAAATGTTTCTCAACTAAGAAGTGTTTTTTGGGTGATTAAAGGGAAATTTTATTACTTTTTGGGGTGTGCCGGCGAATTAACAAAAATCTACACGTGGAAAAAAATACCTTTAAAAACTGCAGGGAGGGGTGTTTTTGGGATGTTAAACACACTTTAAAAAAAAGCCCAAAAATGATTTAATTTAAAGGTTTAAAAAATATAAATAAAACTTCCCCAAAAAAAATTCTGTAAACAAATGTCAGTTTACCCAAAAAAAAATATAAGTGAAAAGTCACTGACAAAAAAAGCCTAGTGCCACTTTGTGATTGTGGGGCAAACAGGGTTTAGGGGTCAAGGGTGTGGGCCCCGGAAAGGGGGATAGTCCCTTTTTCCCCGTTCAACTAAAAAGGTGGTTGGTTTTAAATCCCTTTTTCCGGGACTTTTTAAAAGGGGGGGGTCATGGGGGGTTTGGGCCAGCTGTTGGCCCAGGACAGGGATTTTTCTATGTCCATTTAATTAAATTTGGGGGTTGAAAAACCCCAAATTTTCCCGCACTTTTTAATCGGGGGGGTCAGACAGGTTTAATGGTCCCTAAATGCGGTTCCCGGACAGATTTTATTTAATGTTCCCCGTTCAACTAAAAAGGGGGGTTCAAAGACTCCTTTTTTCCGGAAAATTTTTTAAACTGTGGGGCAGACAAAGGGGTTTTAAAGGGTCATTTTGCGGTACAGGACAGATATAAAATTAACGCCCCGTTCAACAAAAAAGGTGGGTTTTGAAAAACTCCTTTTTTCCCGGGACTTTTTAAAAAGTGGGGGTCTTTAAGGTTTTTGGGGGTCAAACGTGGCCCCGGGCAGGGTAAAGTCAATGTCCAGTGAAACTAAAAATGGTGGTTTTCAAAGACTCCTTTCCCCCACTTTTTTAAAAAATTTTGGGGGCTGCAGGTTTGGGGCTCATGCTGCGTTCCAGGAAGGGATTTCAATGTCCTTTCAAGTAAATGATGGTTAAAATTATCCTTTCGGGCCCTTTTTTAATTTTTGGGTCAGGGGTTTAAAGGGTAATGTGTGGTAAAAGCAGGGATATGAATGGTTTGTATTTTTTTTTCTGGGTTTTATATAGTGTGTCCCTAAGATGTACATTATCCAGTTTACTTTTGTGGATTTTTAATTCCGCTTCTCCACCCCTGTTTGGGTGTAAGAAAAAGGGTGTTGTTCCTCTCCCTAGACTTTAAGGGTCTCGGGATAATCTATTATCGTATGGGGAAATTCTTGAAAATTGCCATATTGACTATCACCAATACGATATCAACGAAAATCGTCTCACTATTTTAAAATTATTTAACTCTAGGGTTGGTTCAGGTTTTTGTGTCACAAAGAAAACACTTTTTTTGTAAAGCGTGGGAAGCATCAGCTGAATGACATTTGTTCAGCTTCATTTATCTCAGCAATGAACTATTGTGCCATTGGGAAGCCTCATCTAGGTCATGATAGTCTTTTGTAAGAATGGTCATCCATGCAATGCATGAAAAAACCTGAGCAGGGCTCGTTTTGAGTTCCTCCATTCTGCCACCCGCAGGGTTCCAGGATGGAAACCCCCTTTTTATGTCTTATGCCTAACAGGGCAAACATACAAGGGTTGTTCTTCTGAGGCAAATCCTTTAAATGGCATCTCTGGGACATTAATGGCTTTTTCTTAGGGGATCGGCCTGCAAAACTCCTCTGGCTAGCACAGTGAATGACTGCACGATAAAGAAGCTCTGAGTCACAAGAGGCCATCAAAATTTGAAGGGAACTTATCAAGTGGTTTATGCTGCTCTATCTGAAAGCAGGATGTGATAGAGCGAGAGAAGCTGATATAGATGTATATGATTTGAGGTAGAATTAAATAGAAGAGAAAATACTGACCACACTCCTTAAAAGAGATGAGCGAACAGTAAAATGTTCAAGTCGAACTTCGAACAGTAGTGGTGCTCAGTTCGAGTTTCAATTCGAACTCTAACCACATTAAAGTCAATGGGAGAAGATGTTCGGGTTAATTTTTATACCTATACAAGTGAGGAGAAGCTGGAATTACCTTCCATAACAGTAAACTGAATCATATAACTCCATATATTACAGAGCTCAGCTTCTCTTCCTCTATCATATAACTCTATATATCACAGAGCCCAGATTCGCTCCACTATTATATAACCCTATATATCACAGAGCTCAGCATCTCTCCTCTATAATATAACCCTTTATATCACGTATCTCATCTTCTCTCCCTCGATAATATAATCCTATATATCACAGAGCTCAGCTGCTCTCCTCTATCATATAACCCTATATATCACAGAGCTCAGCTGCTCTCCTCTATCATATAACCCTATATATCACAGAACTTAGTTTTCTCTCCTCCATTATATAACCCTATATATCACAAAGCTCAGCTTCTCTTTTCTGTTATATAATTCCATATATCACAGAGCTCAGCTTCTCTCCCTCTATCATATAATCCTATATATCATACAGCTCAGCTTCTCTCACTCTATCATATAATCCTATATATCACAGAGCACTACTTATTTCCCTCCATCATATAATTCTATTTAACATAGAGCTCAGCTCCTTTCTATCATATAACCCTATATACAGTATAACAGAGCTCAGCTTCTCTCCCTCCATCATATAACCCTATATATCACAGAGCTCAGCTCCTCTATCATATAACCCTTTATATCACAGAGCTCAGCTCCTCTCCTCTATCATATAATCCTATATATCACAAAGCTCAGCTTCACTTCTCTTTTATATAACCCTATATATCACAGAGCTCAGCTTCTCTCCTCTATCATATACCCTATATATCACAGAGCTCAGCTTCTCTCCCTCCATCATATAACCCTATATATCACAGAGCTCAGCTCCTCTCCTCTATCATATAACCCTATATATCACAAAGCTCAGCTTCTCTCCTCTATTATATAACCCTATATATCAGAGCTCAGCCTCTCTCCTCTATCATATAACACTATAAATCACAAAGCTCAGCTTCTCTTTTCTGTTAAATAATTCCATATATCACAGAGCTCAGCTTCTCTCCCTCTATCATATAATCCTATATATCACAAAGCTCCGCTTCTCTCCTCTATTATGTAACCCTATATATCAGAGCTCAGCCTCTCTCCTCTATCATATAACCCTATAAATCACAAAGCTCAGCTTCTCTTTTCTGTTAAATAATTCCATATATCACAGAGCTCAGCTTCTCTCCCTCTATCATATAATCCTATATATCACAGAGCTCTACTTATTTCCCTCCATCATATAATTCTAATTAACTTAGAGCTCAGCTCCTCTCTATCATATGACTCTATATATTACAGAGCTCAACTTCTCTCCCTCCATCATATAACCCTATATATCACAGAGTTCAGCTCCTTTCCTCTATCATATAACCCTATACATCACAAAGCTCAGCTTCTCTTTTCTGTTATATAATTCCATATATCACAGAGCACAGCTTCTCTCCCTCTATCATATAACCCTATATATCACAGAGCTCAGCTTCTCTCCCTCTATCATATAATCCTATATCATACAGCTCAGCTTCTCACTCTATCATATAACCCTATATGTCACAGAGCTCAGCTCCTCTCTATCATATAACCCTATATATCACAGAGCTCAGCTTCTCTCTAACTATAATATAACCATATATATAACAGAGAGCAGCTTCTCTCCTCAATAATATGAGACTATGTATCACAGTGCTCAGATTCTCTCCACTATCATATAACGCTATATATCAGAGCTCAGCTTCTCTCCCTCTATCATATAATCCTATATATCATACAGCTCAGCTTCTCTCACTCTATCATATAATCCTATATATCACAGAGCTCTACTTATTTCCCTCCATCATATAATTCTATTTAACATAGAGCTCAGCTCCTCTCTATCATATAACCCTATATACAGTATAACAGAGCTCAGCTTCTCTCCCTCTATCATATAACCCTATATGTCACAGAGCTCAGCTCCTCTCTAACATCTAACCCTATATATCACAGAGCTCAGCTTCTCTCCTCTATCATATAACCCTATATATCACAGAGCTCAGCTTCTCTCCTCTATCATATAACCCTATATATCACAGAACTCAGCTTCTCTCCTCTATCATATAACCCTATATATCACAGAGCTCAGCTTCTCTCCCTCTATCATATAATCCTATATATCATACAGCTCAGCTTCTCTCACTCTATCATATAATCCTATATATCACAGAGCTCTACTTATTTCCCTCCATCATATAATTCTATTTAACATAGAGCTCAGCTCCTCTCTATCATATAACCCTATATACAGTATAACAGAGCTCAGCTTCTCTCCCTCCATCATATAAACCTATATATCACAGAGCTCAGCTGCTCTCCTCTATCATATAACCCTATATATAACAGAGCTCAGCTTCTCTTCCTCAATCATATAACCCTATATATCACAGAGCTCAGCTCCTCTCCTCTATCATATAACCCTATATATCACAGAGCTCAGCTCCTCTCCTCTATCATATTACCCTATATATCACAAAGCTCAGCTTCTCTCCTCTATTATATAACCCTATATATCACAGAGCTCAGCCTCTCTCCTCTATCATATAATCCTATATACCACAGGCAATATGTGGAAACTCAGCTCACCCATCCGTTGATAGCGTCCAGGCCTCGGGAGCACGGCAGGGCGAAGTCCTCCCCCAATGCAAGACAGCAATTAGAAAAGAGCAGCCAGCTTCGTACAAGACACTGAATCGTAGAAGGATAAAAATTCCAATGCTTTATTTCCGACTCATTAAAATACAAGGCATGGAGGATGGTGATGCTTCTAACGCTTATGTGGCACCATAGTTAGCCACTGAAGACCGACGCGTTTCAGAGAAGTCCTTAGTCGTGGTCACCTATATATCACAGAGTTCAGCTCCTATCCTCTATCATATAACCCTATACATCACAAAGCTCAGCTTCTCTTTTCTGTTATATAATTCCATATATCACAGAGCACAGCTTCTCTCCCTCCAACATATAACCCTATATATCACAGAGCTAAGCCTATCTCCTCTATCATATAACCCTATATATCACAAAGCTCAGCTTCTCTTTTCTGTTATATAATTCCATATATTAGAGCTCAGTTTCTCTCACTCTATCATATAATCCTATATATCACAGAGCTCTACTTATTTCCCTCCATCATATAATTATATTTAACATAGAGCTCAGCTCCTCTCTATCATATAATCCTATATATAACAGAGCTCAGCTTCTCTCCCTCCATCATATAATCCTATATATCACAGAGCTCAACTCCTCTCCCTCCATCATATAATCCTATATATCACAGAGCTCAGCTGCTCTCCTCTATCATACAACCTTATGTGTCACAGAGCTCAGCTTCTCTCCCTCTATCATATAACCCTATATATCACAGAGCTCAGCTTCTCTCCCTCCATCATATAACCCTATATATCACATAGATCAGCTTTACTCCTCTATCATATAACCTTATATATCACAAAGCTCAGCATCTATCCCTCTATCAGATAACCCTATATGTCATAGAGCTCAGCTTCTCTCCTCTATCATATAACTCTATATATCACAGAGCTCAGCATCTCTCCCTCTATCAAATAACCCTATATATCACAGAGTTCAGCTTCTCTATCATATAACCCTATATATCACAGAGCTCAGCTTCTCTCCTCTATCATATAACCCTATATAACACAGAACTCAGCTTCTCTCCTCTATCATATAATCCTATGTATCACAGAGCTCAGCTTCTCTCCCTCTATCACATAACCCTATATATCACAGAGCTCAGCTTATCTCCTCAATCATATAACCCTGTATATTACAGAGCTCAGCTCCTCCCCTCTATCATATAACCCTATATATCACAGAGCTCAGCTTCTCTCCTCTATCATATAACCCTATATATCACAGAGCTCAGCATCTCTCCCTCTATCATATAACCCTATATATCACAGAGCTTAGCTTCTCTTCCTCGATCATATTCTGCTTTCCGATAGAGCTGTATGAACAACCTGGCATGTCCCCTTTCAGTCCTAGAGAGCCCCATTAATGCTCTGAGCAAATTATTTTCTTGTTACTTAGTCAACCCATATTATTACTTCCTTATGTAAATTGGAAGAAACAAGAAAACAATAACATTTATTTTTCAATTACATCTTGTTGCCTCAATCAATAATACTTGTCTCAAAAATGAATTGCCTAAGGCTTGGTTCATACTGCGTTTTTGACATTTATTGAATGTACATGTATAGTATTCACTATCTGATGTATGATGTCCCTGTAATGTAACAAAGACTCCACTGTAGTTTTAGATAAATGTCCAGGACAGGTCATTGATATGTTAGCTTGCTGTTGCAGTAACGGGTTAGGTCTGGTTCACATATATGTTGTGGATTCAGTTTGGACCCTTCCCTGCATGTTCCGTCAGGAATGATACGCTCTTTCTCCATCTGAATGACGGACACCACGGCGCAAACCCGACAAATCCTTGTAATTAATAGGGTCTGTTTGGCGCTGTGGGTGTCAGTTGTGAAACAGATCCCTAGGATTCACCTCTGCCCCATAAGTTCTGAACCTTAGACACAGATGTGAACCAAGCCTTAGACTGTCAGAGAGATGGCATGATTCACTTGTGCTGGCGCACGATCACTGAGAACGAATGAAGATACAGATCAGTTTCCAACAAACAAAAACTGTCATTGAAAATGCAAAGGGTTTAAAGAGTAAGGGGACATTCACTTGATCGAATAATTATTTAATAATAATGTTTATTGCATGGGGATTTATAGGCGTTTTCAGATCTGGTTTTAAAGGTGGTTTGCAGTCAGGAAGAGATCAATTCATGCTTACTGGCTTTGAACGTGGCTCCTGCAATAAAAACCACATGCAGTACACAAATGTTTCGGGTGTGTATTGCATGAGGATTCTAGCATCCCATTGACATCAGTATTAAATTCCCACATGTTCTTCACATTGAGTACGACCAAAGAATAAGCAAGTTCAAAGTTTTTTTGACCGCTAGTCAGTTTTGAAAACTACAAGCAGAAAATATGCTTTGTGTGAACGACTACAAGGCATATTTTCTGTCAAGGTCAATTGGAATCATTTTCTTTCAGTTTTCAACGAGGATTCCTAGGCGGAATCCGTGTGGTATCCAATGAGAAATCCTTGGCATGCGGACAGAGCCTAATTGTACACAAAGAAAACAAAACTCCTAGGCATTGTCCCCATGGCATGGGTTTGACAACTTTTGAAATGGACCGCTATGGAAAACCTGTGCAGCGGTCCCCACTGCACAGGTATTCCACCCGGCGGTCTGAAAAGCATTGAGCATGTCCATTCTTCCGCCCGGTTTTCGGACAGAATATGAATATGTCTAGAAAAGAAGCAAGTGTGTGTGGAATGCGACTCCAAAGCGAGGCTGACAGTCCGGATCACACTATAGCTCCATGTCAGTGAAAAACAAGCAACTTTATTGTAGATATAAAATTAAAAACAGCAAAACGGAAATGGCATGGGCACACAGTGACCCACTGACGCGTTTCGAGTGTAAACCGCTCTTGTTCACAGTAAACAAGAGCGGTATATGCTCGAAATGCGTCAGTGGGTCACAGGGGAAAGATAAGGACAGGGAAAGATAAAGGTTAGACTAGAAATGAGTAAGCAATACATGAGAGAATAACGAGGTAATGTTTTACTTCACTGAAAAGGTTTCCGGCTTTCTCCACTTTTATCAGATGCTGCTGATAACATTTACACCTCTCAGACTATAGCCGGCTTGGAAGAAGAGCCCTCAAGCAATTCTCTTGTTTTCAGAGACACAAACCAGGAACTTACAAAAAATTACATATAAAAAGAAAACACTGATTATTTATTTTTTTAATCCATGTGATAGCTGCAATTGCTTTTTAAAATATGTAAAAAGAAAAAATGGGAATGGTAGTCTCTTTAAGTGATGCTATTAAAGGGGTTTTGTCATGAAGGTTTGCTTCAGCTTTCAATGTGTTCAAAAGGGTGTGTGTATGATTTGTTTGAACTGCATATCATGTGACCCAGAAGGCTTTTCTCACTCTCGTCAAACAGAGGTCTGTTTATGTAAAGAGCTATGAGTAGCTGCAATTTAGCTGAGTGGTTAGCACTTCTGTCTTATGAAATAGATTTTCTAGGTTCAAATCCCTGCAGGAACCAAACGTATGCATTTTTTATTTCTTAATGCTCATACCTAATTGAGGTTTCTTTTTTTACTTTATGTTTTTGCACTGTTTGACTAAGTAGTATCAATGACAGAAGTAGAATGACAGGGATTAAACACTCAGCAGTGAGTGTGTTTGATTATTAGGTAGGGAATAGACTGACGATAGCTATTTCAGAGAAGAGGTTATGTCTGTGTGGCAGGACTGAGGAGCTTTCGTCACTGGTCATATCCCCTGCAGATGAGCTGTACACTATGGATCACTAAGGTAGCAGCTACAATGAAAATGTTACAGAATTTTTAATAATGATGAATGGTGAAAATGTTTATTATTTAATTTGCAAGCTTTCCATGTCTATGTCCGTTTTTTCAGCGTTTTTTGTTTTCTAAAAATGCTGAAAAACGACTGAAAAAGGAGTCTATGTAAAGCGGCGGACTTTTTTTGGCGTGTTTTCATGACTTTTTTTGCCGCGATTTTGCAATGAAAACCCACCCAGGAGACCCAAGTCCCACCTATAGTGGGTGTTAATAAAGGTTATACCTTATCAAATTTGCATACAAGTGTCTGATGTGTCCTTGTTTGTACCGTTCGTAATAAAATGATCATGCTTTGGTCGCTAACGATTTTTGCGCAATTCATATTTTTTTCACTAAAAATCCTTTTTTTATGGATTTTGTCATTAGAATCCTTTTTTTACGGATTTTGGCGCTAATAAAGTTATCTCGCTTCTGATGCTTAAAATAAGTTTTTTTTACGGAGTTTGGTGCAAAAATCCATTTCTCTACGGATTTTGGTGCAAGAATCCTTTCTTTACAGATTTGGGAGCAAGAATCCGTTTTTTTTTTACGAAGTTTGCCGCTAAAGTGCTTTTCTTTAAAGATTTTAGCGCTGATAAAGTTATATCGCTTCTTATTCTAAATATATTTTTTTTATGTTTTTTGGCACAAGAATTTTTTTATGGATTTTGTCGCTAAAATCCTTTTCTTTACTGATTTTGGCGCTAATAAAGTTATCTCGCTTCTGATGCTAAAAATATGTCTTTTATAAGGAAAAAGGCAAATTTGTAGCAGCAAAAGCGAGACAACATTATTAGCACCAAAATCCATAAAAAAAAGGATTTTAGCGGCAAAATCCGTAAAAAATGGATTTTAGCACCAAAATCCGTAAAAAAAAATTTAGCGGCAAAATCCATAAAAAAAAGTATTTTAGGGTCGCAATCCGTAAAACCTATTTTAGCGTCAAAATCCATAAAACGTATTTTAGCGCCAAAATCTGTAAAAAAAAGTAAACCGTATTTTAGCCCCAAAATCTGTAAAAAAACTTATTTTTTTAGTGACAAAATCCGTAAAACTTATATTAGCGACAAAAGCGGGATAATTTTAATAGCCTGAATCTGTAAAAAAAGTATTTTAGCGGCAAAAATCCGTAAAAAAACGTATATTTTTAGCAACAAAAGCGAGATAAATTTAATAGCAACAAAATCCGTTAAAAAAGTATTTTGCCACCCAAAAACATTAAAAACCATATTTTAGCGTCAAAATCCGTAAAACGTATTTTAGCGCCAAAATCCGTAAAAAAAAAACTTTTTTTTGCGCCAAAATCCATAAAAAACATATTTTTAGCAACAAAAGTGAGATAACTTTAATAGTGGCAAAATCCGTAAAAAACTAATTTTAGCGCCAAAATCCGTAAAAAAAACCTACTTTTAGCAACAAAAGTGAGAACTTTCATAGCACCAAAATCCGTAAAAAAAACGTATTTTAGTGACAAAAAACATTGAAAACCATATTTTAACGACAAAATCCGTAAAACTTATTTCAGCACCAAAATCCATAAGAAAACTTATTTTTTAGTGACAAAATCCTTAAAAAAAGTATTTTTAGCGACAAAAATTAGGTAACTTTAATAGCGCCAAAATCTCTAAAAAACGTATTTTAGCGGCAAAAATCCATAAAAGTATTTAGCGCCAAAATCCGTAGAAAAAGAGGAATTTTGGCGACAAAAGCAAGATAACTTAATTAGCACCAAAATCCGTAAAAAAAATTATTTTGACGGCAAAATCCGTAAAAAAAAAATGGACTTTAGGGCCAAAATCCATAAAATTTTTTATTTTTGGTTACAAAAGAGAGAGAATTTTATTAGCGCCAAAATCCATAAAACTACTACAAGATTACATATAAATGCAGTAATGTGCTTTACATCCCCTTTTTTAGGGCAGTCACATCCAATGGCTTGATTTATGTATAGATTAAAAAACAGACTTGAAGACGAGCAAAAAAAAAAAAGCTTGTAAAAAAAGTGCCAAAAAACGGCCGTTTTTTCAGCTGCTTTTGACAGACAGTGGATAGAAAACTCAGTTTTATGAGCATTTTTAGTATTTGGTTTTCTGGTCGTTTTTTGTCCACTGCAGGGTAGACATAGCCTAACAGTGTAAATGCACTTCCACTCTGACCTATATCACTGTTAATAACTGTTGTAACTTAAAGGAGTATTTCCATTTCTGACATGAATGGCATGTTAATAGCATATGCTGTAAATGAGTGATCCAGTAGGTCTGGGACCGGCATGTATCTTGAAAGCAGAATGCACATGCATGACACTGTCCATTCGTTTCAATGGGAGTTCCCGCTGGCCTGTACTCCCAGAAAACAGAATAGAGTGCTGCACATGTATGGCCACTTTCCCATTCACTTTGCACGGCTCACTCTTTTTTCCCAACCCGGAAGTTAGGTGATTGGAATTACCCTTTAAATTTAAATCCAGTAAGAAACAAAAAAGACCATTGCTTCCAGCTTTCATCGTATATGACCAGCTTAACCTATCCACAGGCTGCAAAAATAATGTGAATTTTTCACATTAGAATTTTTATGTGGAAAATCACCAGGGTTTACAATGGTAGCAAAGCAGATGAGACTTTAACAAGTCTCATCTACTTGCTGAGAAATCTGCAGTATTTCTAACCTGTGTGGAGGTGAGCTATCATTTGTAAATGTAATTACATAACTAATGTGTATGTGAGTATGTACAAAAGCAATTACAACTGTATTATTTCCTTTCAGGTGTTGGCCGTATCTGATGGAGGTAAGTCACCTGAAATAATGAAGTACAGAAACAGTTCTTACCAGACACCCATGGGAGGCGCAATATCATAAAGCAACCAGTACTCTGTATTCTCATGGTAGATGTGCATGTTATTTGGCCCACTGTTACTTCCTGTTATCTGTGGATGATGCATTGGTCATAGCTTTAGTAAAATGCACACTAAATGCAGACATAGTGGGCCTCATTTATCAAAACTAAGTGTAAGATTGGCTTTGTGGCTCATAGCAACCAAACGGATCGTAGCTTTTTAATTTTTAGACTGCTCTGAAAAAATAAAAGCTGAATTCTGATGGGTTGCTATTGGCAACAAACAGTCTTACGCTTAGACAGTTTTAAATAAATGAAGCCCAATCTGTATAAAAGTAAAATAAAATACATTTACAGCAAATTTGGGACAAAGTTCACTTGTTGAAAAGTTTGTTGCAGATTTACAATGGTTTCAGCCTTTGTGTTAAAAAATGTGAAATCAGCAACAGGAATCTGCTGTAAATCCTTGACATATAGGCATATTGCTATTATATACCTACTGTCTTATTTATTCCCATACGCTGTAGCCAATATGGCTCCATTTACAAAATTGTGTCTGTGATAAAGTGGAAACGGAGAATTCATTTTTGAACTATTGGTCTCTACTAATGCTCCAACCATTCCTGTTCATGAAAGGGATGTTATAGTTCAAAAAGATTTATGGAAATTAAAGGGGTTGTCTCATTATAAGGATTGCTTTTTATGTTAAAGATCTTGCAAAAACAAGTGACTTTGCAATATATGTCCATTAACAGTGTCCTACTTATTGTGAGATATCCCCTCTTGTATGGGCTGCATCAGTTCCTTAGGTTGCTATAGCTACAGGCCTGTTCAGTCTCTCATGATAGGCTGCCAGCACTGGTTGTTATAGCTACAGACGTGGCTTCTACTGGAGCCTAGTAGAAGCCAGCAAACACGCCTCTGAATTCAAAATTAAACCAAGAAAACAGGACTGAGGTAAGATGAATCAATGTAGTGAGACAACCCCTTTAAGGTTAAACATGGTATAAAGAAAAGTTGTGAAACTTTGACTTTTAGTGCTTCCCCAATGGACAGAGAATCTTTCTATTCTAATCTTCTCTAAACACCTTTGCTAAACTAATAACATAGCAGTTTCTTATATTGTATCAAACTCTACTTACTATTAATTCTCAATCAAATACGTTTTTTTTTTTTATTTAGTAGGGGTTTTTAACCGGAAGAGAGCAGTAACCAGAGTTGCCAATTTTGTGGTAGGCAAGGCAAACGGATTTCAGCCAACTGAGTAGATACTTAGCAAAAGGGGTAGACAGCCTTGGCCAAAATATAGAATGCTTTGCGTACCACTCTCCTAAACTCCTTGAAATGGGAGTGTAAGTTACCTGAAAAAGCCATGATAAATTTTTCACGGGTTATACCAGGTAAGGAGGGTGAAACATTGTAACCAACCAGTGAATTGTGCAAGCGCCCCATTGAAGTAAAGTGTCAACCTCCTTAAAGGGGTTCTCCATCTTTGACAGTCCCTACTTGTATGTATATAAAAGGTGAAGACACAAAGAAATAGATTATATGCTCAACT
Source organism: Phyllomedusa bahiana (assembly GCA_025379985.1). Lineage (NCBI taxonomy): Eukaryota > Metazoa > Chordata > Amphibia > Anura > Hylidae > Phyllomedusa > Phyllomedusa bahiana. The sequence goes on from JAODAL010003628.1 coordinate 15,182, forward strand.
AGACGTGTTTACGGTATTGGTGATTTGCTGAGAAGTTCAGGTACCAATGTGCTCTTCTCCAGAATACATATGGACTTCACGGGATGAAAAGGGTGGCTCCTTTGTTGAACCAAGCTCTCAGAGGGATAGATAAATTATATGTTGAGGAGAAATTGCTTCTTTTCTCTTTTTTTATTGGTAAAAAAAGACCATAGCGAATGATAACATTTCTAATGGGTTATACCAGGTAAGAAGGGTGAAACAGGGTAAGCACCCATTCAAATTAATGGGTTGCCTGTGTAATGCAAGATTTGTAATCTCTCTCCAGTCTGGCCAAGAGTTGCAGATCCTGAACAGAGCACCCCTTCTATTGGTTTAGAAATCCCTAAAGAGTATATAAATATCAATTTTGTAAACTGGACAACCCCAATAATGTGGTCCAAAGTTGTGTTATGTGTCTTTATTGTATGTAAAATGTTTTCTTTTGCTTTGGTTACTATCTGGTTCTGCTAAAATGGTAGTGGAAAATTTCGGCCCCTGGCACCATGAGTCCATGAGGTAGGGGCTAGCTTCCTAGACAAGTCAGAGTGTATGAGGCGCTGCGTGACCATTCTGTGAATGGGATTCTATTACCTGCATTAAACTGGTGGTTTTGGTGCCAGTCAGGGAGTGTATAGCATGTGCGGAAAATAAGAAACAAGTGAGAATACCTGGCCTGTGTGATGAGCCACCATTGGTACAGGGATATTTACAACAAAGAGCTAAGACTGAAGGTTGGGCAGAGAAAAGCCTAAACCAGGGGTGTCAAACTGCTGGCCCTCCAGCTGTTGGGAAACTACAACTCCCATCATGCCCACTGTTATAGATTATACAAATGCATGATGGGAGTTGTAGTTTCCCAACAGCTGGAGGGCCGGCAGTTTGACACCTGTGGCCTAAACTGTAAGATTGCTGTCATTGAGAGAGGGAGCTATGTGATTCTTAACAGTATCAGCAGAGCCAGAGGTAGAGACCACCGATGATGGTGATTGGTGAAGAACAGCCATACAGACAGCTAGGCTACAGCAAGAATGAGCCATTCGTAGTGTCAGTGACATTCATGTGAGTAGCACAATTACAGCACTTGACTTCATAGCATTGCCCCCAAACGCAGGGCACACAAGTCCTGCCGAATACTGAGGCAGATTTATTAATAAACTGTCTAATACAGTTTAAACTTAGACAAGACAGTCTTAAAATGTGCTAGTTTTATCATGTGTTTGATAAATTTGGTGCATTTTTAGACTGTGTAGTCTAAGTTTACACCATTTTTTAGTGGGCTTAGCTTGTGCTATAATAAATGTGCCCCAAAGTGTGTGTATTGTACTCTTAAAGCAGGGTCTAGAAAGTTAAAATATGTGGTCACATCAGAACCTCCAGTTTGCAGCCAAAGATAGTGCCCCTAAGTAAAAACTGTGCCAGTTGGTAAGGAACAACTGTTGAACTTAGGGTATGTTCACACAGCGTATAGCAGCACGTACTTTTGTGGGATGCAATATGCCTGCTGTTGAAAGTACGTTCTGACTAGCACGTACTTTCAACAGCATTATGGCCCGGCCTCCTATTTACTTTCATTTTTCCCAGTGGGTAATTGCCCAAAAGAAGTGACATGTCACTTCTTTTTACAGGCACGCGCCGGGAATATGCCAGGTTATCAGAGCACTCAGAGTGCTATGACTTTACCGTATTTGTGGGGTGTACTTTGGGTGCACTGTTGAGCAATTACACATCAAAATACACCCCAAAAATTAATTGTGTGAACATACCCTTATTGTACATCACCTCAAAGAAATTCCTTTTAATTAAACTGCAAGAACTGTGTCTGTCAAGGTATTGCCATCTCCTCAGTGAGGTGGTTACATCTAGGTCTCTTGCCACACTAATATCAACCTGTAGGGCTACGTTTATCCTATTAGCCCCATTTACATGCATAGTAATAAAATTAAAGATCCACTATCTAGTCAATTCTCTGTATCCTGAATACAACAGCACCACAAATTTCTTTCCTGTTCAGAACACCAGTCTTAGATCTCTATCAGTATTGCAGATGAGTGGAGCTGGGTGCAAACAGGTTTTTGAGCTTAAAAATGTCAACATCAATCTTGAAAAGGTGGAGAATAGGATGGTGGGGGCACAAATTGTATAAGAAAGTTGCATAACTGGTAATTACACAGTTAGAAAGCTTTTTCTCCATAGTCATGTCTTGACCAGAAGTAAGTCGTCAGCTTTAGGGCAAATTCTTAGCCATCTCTCAGCAACTTCTTCCACTAAACACAGAAACAATTGTGTGGGAAATTGTCCTCACACTGTTTTGGAGATAAGGAGGAGTAAACAGGCTCTTAAATGGCAGGCATATCTCTGTCTTCCTCCTTCTTCATTTGCACATAAACTGTATTGGATCGCATGTTGGTTTCAATCATAGCCAACAATACTTATGAGAGACATCTGATCATTTCTGGGATCATGCATTCATCAACTCTTATGCATGTTGTCGATCTTTGGCATTCTTTTCTGCATCACCTTCCCCACCTGCACCACCACAACCATCATCATAATCATCATCCCGATGATGATTACCAACATCATCACAATGATGATCATCATGATGATGATCATCATCATAATAATAACAACCATCATCATCATCCAGATCATCATCATGATGATGATCATCCTCACCATCATCACCATCGCCTGTTTTCTTCACTCTTCCACCACCATCAAAATCATCATGATGATGATCATCATCATCATCACCATCGCCTGTTTTCTTCACTCTTCCACCATCATAATCATCATCATCAAGATCATCATGATGATGATCACCATCACCATCGCCTGTTTTCTACACTCTTCCACCATCATAATCATCATCATCAAGATCATCATGATGATGATCATCATCACCATCACCATCGCCTGTTTTCTTCACTCTTCCACCATCATCATCATCAAGATCATCATGATGATGACCATCATCATCACCATCATCACCATAGCCTGTTCTCTTCACTATTCCACCACCATCATAAACATCAAAAGCATCATAAAGGTAAGTGAGGGCTTTATATGTTTCTATCCCAGCAACTTTGTAATAGGAAAGATATCTATGTGAATCCAAAGTGGAAACAAAACATTGATGTTAGAATTTATTTTATGATTAATTTCAATTCTTTCGTAGAATTAAACAACACTGAGTTAGATGGACGAGGTAGTGACCACAGTCTCAACAGTTTGCCCAGTGTCCAGACTGCTGGACTTGCATCAGAACGATCTGTCGCCAGCTGGGCAGTATCATTTGAGAGGCTTCTCCAAGACCCACTTGGGGTTGAGTATTTTAAGGTATGTGAAGGAGCAAATAACACAGTGATAGTTGATACAAATAGGTCATTTAAATTAGTCTTCTTTTTAAATTATCATAGGATTGATATTAGAAAAGGTTTATGTCTGTTTGTGGCAATGTAACTTACTGTTATATTGACACCAAGGGCCACATGTATGAAAACTGTTTAGGTCTAAAACTCACTTTTATGCCCATAGGTCACTATGGGCAAAAAAGTGAGTTTTAGACCTTATCAGTTTTCATACATGTGGATCAAATTGTACTGCTTGATTTTGTGTGTACAAGGAAACAATTGTCATTGCTTATGTTGGTGCTTATGAAAGATTTCATTGTTTTTAATCTGCAATATAAAACAATAATGATCCACCTTTGGTTGCTTTTTTTTTCTTCTTCAAACTAAGGGGGTCATTATGATTTTTAGTTGTTATATGATCACAGAACAATCATAGGGTAGTGTCTGGCAAATGACATCAGAGTTATCTAAAATTTATGGGGAACATTGTGGGAAACTTACAAAGATCACAAGAAGTATGATTATCATTCAACACTGAGGTGACACGTTAATTGCAATAATATAAATTTACTGTCAGTGTCTAGTCCTAAACTAAGCCCATGTCTAGGAATCTGTAAATCAGATCTGTAATCCCATAGTATCATGGGTTATATTGCATCAGTATATTATCAAAGATCCTTAATACTAATGATCTGTCTTCTAGAGAAGCAAAACGGTTATAACAAAGAGCCCATTTGAAAAATAGATGCAATATAAAAATAATATTAATGATATACGATAACATATTGATGCATTCATATTTTAAACACTCTCCCTAGACTTTGGTGGGTGTTTTCCAAATGGAGGAATGCTACATACTACATTTTTTAAATATCTTTGCATTTTATAAAGTTATGGAAGTAGCCACATAAATTAATATTAGCTCCATATTATGGACAACAGAAAATTTAGGGCCACATGCAGATAACTACCTGAAACTAAAGAATATTAATACATACGTAGCCATGTAAAAGTCTGGATCCTGTCTGGTGAGGGTTCTGTGGTCAGAGATGGGGTCTTCCCTGGAGCAGATTGGTTCTTGCCTTGTGGGTTTCAGGGCATTCACCAGTGGTGAGGCTGGGCTTGAACTCCTTGTCTCCCTCCCTTCACCCACATTTTTCCCACCCGTGGTTGAACTTGATGGACACATGTCTTTTTTCAACATTACTAACTATGTACAGTAACTATGTAACTATGTATGTGTAACGCAGGAGTGGATCCGCTGGGCCAACGCAAGGGGACAGGCAGAAGGTCAGGGCAGGCGGCAGAGGGTTTGGGGTCAGAGGCCCGGCAGACGGGCAGGGCCCCGGCGGCAAACAGGCAAGGTCAGGAAAATAAGCGGCGGACTGGACAACCCGGGGAAACAGGGCCCGAAAAAGCAATACAACCCCTAGACGCAAAGGGAAGCCCCCAAACCAAAAAACCAAATAAGGATTGCTGGGGGGGTGTAACCCTTTATAGGGGGCCAGCGGCCCGTCAAAAAAACAATTAAAAAGGGCGCTGGCCCTTTTAAAACCAGTCCCCAAAAAGGGGGCGCGCGCGCGCGCCTTTTAAACAAGGGCATTGCCCCGCCCGGGAGCTGTCCCGGGGGCCGGGGGACAGGAGCGGGGGAAATGGTGAGTACGGGTTTCCCGCCCCACGAAGCAGAAGGACCACGGGTGCCGGGGGAGCCGCCGGGACCCCGCGCCGGAAAACCCCGGGAAAGGGGCCAAAGGGGGAAAAGGGCCCAAGGCAAAAACCGCCCGGCCCCCCGAGCGCCGTGACCCTAACCCCCCCCCCCTTGCTCTCCCCCTCTTTCCTTTTGGGAATTTTGGAGGGGGATCAGGGGAAGGTTGGCCCTCCCGGTTCCCCCCTAGGGGCCCCCTCCCCTACCGAAAGCCCTTCCCGTCAATAAGGAAAAAACCGCCCCCCCCCCCCCACCGTCTTCTCTGCCCCAAACCCCCTCCTTGAACCCCAAAAATGTTAAACCATATTCACAACCCGGAGAAGGCGGCAGGGTCTACCCGGGGGAAAGTGGTTCCCCCCACCGGGTTGGGGAGGGACCCCGTTTAAACGATTCGGATTCGTAGGTCGGGGGCAAGCCGGGGTTAAAAGGAAAATGGGTTTTAGTCGCCGAAAATACCAAAAAAAGGGCCCAAGTACTTGGGGGCCCCAACCCTTTTAGCCCGGGGGCCCTTTTTAAAAACGGAAAAGTAAAACGCGGGCCCAAACCCCACCCTGTCCCCCTGGCCCAAATAGGGGCAGGGGCCCCATGATACCTGTCACCTTTGGGGGGTTGGGGCGGGGGAAAAAGCTCCCTAGCAGGGCCTGTCGTGTAGTTGCCAGAAAAGCCTTGATTTTCCTTGACCTTGGGGATCCACGGGGAAAAGGGGCAAGAGGAGGATAGCTAGAGGGAGAGGGGGGGCCCCCGGGGGGTAACCCAAAGACAAAAAAAAAAGGGGAGGGCCCCCGCAATTTCCCAGTCTAAAAAAGTTATTTAAAAAAACTCTGCCCGGGGGAAAAAATCGGACCAATTTCCTGACGAGCGGACCCAAAATGCCCGGGAAGTTTGGTTTCCCAACACCTGGTTTTAACCCCCCTACCCGCCCGTTAGTTTGAGGGTGGTATGGGAAATGAAAAACCCGTGAATCGCCAAAATGACAAACACGGCCCCGCCCAAAATTTAGCGATAAAAAATGGGCTCCCCCGTCAGAGACCCAAAAGCAACGGGAAAACCCTGGGAAGCGGAAAATATGGGTTTGGGAAAAAAATGTTGGGGGGCTGGGGGGGAGAGGGAACCCAGGGAAATGGGATAAAGTGAGCCATTTTCGAGAATGACCCGGGGCACCACCCCGAGAAACCGTGTTTCCCCGCTGAGGGTGGGAGATCTGTGGGCCAAAAAATTTCCAAAGGCCCACATGGGGGCCCCGGGTTTTTTTCCGGGGACAGGGGGGAGGCCGAAGAAGGCCTGCCCGGGGTTTGAAGGAAAGGGAAACCCTTTTTTTGGGCGCAAAGGGGGAAACAGGCCAGAAAAAAGTCCCTCATCTTGAGCCCAAGGGGTGGGCCACCAGTAGTAGCGGGGAAGGGCCAGCCCGTTGAGGCTTATGGACTCCAGGGGTGCCCAGGGTGTTTTGGGGGAAAAAATGTCCCCAACTTCCAAAAATTCAAGGGCCGGGAAGGCCCCGGGGGGCCAAAATAACGTCTTCCCGGGGGGAAAGTTGAAGAAACCCAAGGCACAGCCCGCGACGAAAAGGGATTCAGGAGGGACTATGTGCTGTGGAGGAGAAATCAAACCCCCGTATCCGAGGCACCCCAGAAAAAGGGGTCGGCTTTGAACCCTTCCCCTTTCCCCCTGGCCCAAAGTGTAGCAGGAAGTTAAAAACGGGCAAAAAAAAGCGCCATCCTGGCCTGCCGGTGATTAAGGCGTTGAGGGGGCCGGGGGGGGGCGCAAAATAAAAGGAGGGTTTTTATGGTTTGGTGAAAATGTCAAAATTTTGGGTGACGAAACCCCCCCTCCAACCCAAATGCCGCCAAATTTTTCCAAAAGCCCCAAATTTTTATGGCCAGTTAAATTTTCGGGTCCCCCACAGTATAATTTTTCTCAAACAGGGGAGAAAGTCCTTGGAGAAAAATCTACAAAGTTTTTCAGTTTAAACCCGAGGGGGATTCCCTGGGAAGGGGGACAGGGACCCGGGAAACCCACCCACCGAGGAAGAAACCACCCCCCATAATGAATGGGGGGTTGGGCCCCGGGCCCAAACAAGACCGGGGCAGACGGGGAATGCCGTTTTTAGGCCTTTTAAGGTTCTTGAGCTTCCGGGGGGCCCGGAAATTTTGGGATTGCCGTTTCTTCCCTTTTGTTGCGCCACCCAAAAGGGGGCCACAAGCGTAGAGGAAAGTGTGGAATTTAAAATTTTCATAATTGTTGGCCAAAAAACCCCCCGGGAAACCCTTTAATGGCCCCGAAGGCCCAAAGGTTGTGGCCACTGCAACCCCTGCGGAGAGTTTGGGAAAGGGTCCATCTGGGAGGCCCTTATTCAGAGACGAGTACCCCAAAAAAGGGTAAGTGGTACGTTCAAAAGGGGACCCCTTCCCCAAAGGTTTGGCAAAAACAAACTGATGGGTGCGAAATCGCCTGAGGAAACCCGGCGGACATGGTGGCGATGAGTTATGAGAAACCGGCAAAAAAGATTAAAAATATCGTCCAAGTAAAAAACACAGCTGTAAGAGTAAGTCCCCGGGAAAATCTCCCTTGAAAGAAGTTTTGAAATACAGAGGAAACTTGTAGAGAACCGAATGGGTAACCAGATACTCGAATGGCCATCCCCCGTATTTTAAAAGCTGTCTTCCATTCAAGCCTTCTCGAAACGTATTAAATTATAAGCACCTGCGTTTGATCCCGCTTGGAAAAAAATTTTTGCAAACCCCGCAAGCGGTTTGAAGAGTTCGGAGATAAAAGGGGAAATGGGTGGGTTTTTTAAAAGTAAAATGTGGTGTAAAGCATGTATGCCATTACCAGAATTTTGGGCCCCCAATTACCTTGGAAAAAAAATTTTAGTCCAAAAGTTTTTTAAGACTCCAGGTCATAATTGCATAGTTGATTAAAGGGGTTGTCTCACTACAAGGATTGCCTTTTATGTTAAAGATCTTGCAAAAACAAGTCACTTGGCAATATATGTCCATTAACAGTATTCTATCTATTCCTAGATATCCCCTCTTGTATGGGCTTCATCAGCTCCTCAGGTCGCTATAGCTACAGACCTGTTTGATCTCTCCTGATAGGCTCCCAGCACTAGCTGCTATAGCTACAGACCTGGCTTCTACTGCAGCCTAGTAGAAGCCAGTAAACACACCCCTGAATTTAAAGTGAAACCAAGAAAACAGGACTGAGGAAAGATGAATCAATGTAGTGAGACAACCTCTTTATATGTTACAGTGCAGTATAAACACAATACTATCAACAAGTAATGTATAATATAGCACAATATAATATATAAGTATATATTCAGTCGGTGAAATAAGTATTGAACACGTCACCAATTATCTAAGTAAATATATTTCTAAAGGTGCTATTGACATGAAATTCTCACCAGATGTCGGTAACAACTCATCCAATCCACACAGGCAAAGAAATCCACCCATAGATGTCCATAAATTAAGTTATGTGTAATAATGAGAAATGACAAGCACAAGAAAAAGTATTGAACACACTTACTGAGATGTGTTAAGTACTTGGTACAAAAGCCTTTGTTGGTGATGACAGATTCAAGACGCCTCCTGTATGAAGAAACTAGTCAAATGTATTGCTCAGGTGGGATTTTTACCCATCCTTCCACATAACACTCTTCAAATCCTGAAGGTTCCATGGGCTCCATTTATGAACTCTGAGGTTTGAATGCCATAATACACACCATGTTTGGAGACCAAAAGGCACTGTATATCACCCCCAAAACACCATACCAACAGTGAAGCGTGGGGGTGGCAAAATCATGGTGTGGCGCTGTTTTCTAGCATACAACACTAGAAAATTGCATATCATTTAAGGAAGGATGAATGGATAAATGTACCAATACATTCCTGATAAATATCTGCTGCCATCTACCGGGATGATGAAGATGAAATGAGGGTGGAATATGCAAGACTATGACCCCAAACACACAGCTAAGGAAACTCTAAACTAGTTTTAGAGAAAGAAAATAACCTGCTAGAATGGCCCAGCCAATCACCTGCCCAGAATACAATAGAAAATCTATGGGAGGAACTAAAGCTCAGAGTTCATGAGAAGGAGCCAATGGAACCTTCAGGATTTGAGGAGTGTTTAGGTTGAAGAATGGGTCAAAATCCCACCTGAGCAATGCATGCAACAAGTTTCTCCATACAGGAGGCGTCTTGAAGTTGTCATCACCAACAAAGGCTTTTGTGGCAAGTATTAAATACATTTCCGCAAGTGTGTTCAATACTTTTTCCCTGTGCCATTTCACATTATTATACATAACTTTATTTCTGGACATCTATGGTTTGATTTCTTTGCCTGCGTGGATTGGATGGGTCGCTACTGACATCTGGTGGGAATTTCATGTCAATAGCACCTTTAGAGCTTCATTTACTTAATATAAATTATATATATATATATATATATATATATATATATATATATTATATATTATATATATATATATATATATATATATATATATACACACATAGGGCTCTGGAAAAAATGAAGAGACGGCTGCAAAATATTCAGTTTCTCTGATTTTTCTCTTCAATGATAAATTTATGGAGAAAAATGTACATTGTTATTTTATCATATAAACTACTGACAACATGTCTCTGAAATTCAAAGCAAAACATTTTGTATTTATTTGCAGTAAATGAGAAATCTTCAAAATAATAAAAAGGAGCAGTGCTGTCAGATCTCCAATAATACAAAGAAAACAAGTTCATATTTCTTTAGAAACAATAAGACTAATGTTTTAAGTCAGGAAGAGTTCAGAAATCAATATTTGGTGGAATAACCATGATTTTTTTCATTCAAATTCCTTTTTGGCCAATTCCTAGCACTTGTTTTGCCATCCAGCTTGTCCTATTGCAAGATGATTGTGAAGACCACAGCAGTGTTTTTTATGCTTTCCTTCATTAAATAGGATTTGGTTCAGGTGATCACCTAATCAGAAGCACATTAAGTAGAATGAGGTGTACTTTGGTTGGAATTCAACTGACACTGGAATGGAATGTAGACATGTAGAGATGCTGATTTTTAGAAAACTGTGCAGTGGTCTCTTAATGATTTCCAGAGCTGTATATACACAGCGAGAGAGAGAGCGAGAGAGAGAGAGAATCACATGAGCCAGTACATGATTAAAGGGGTGTTCCAGAAGTTTTAGCTGCCTATAAGTCGTTGGGGGATGATAAAATATATATATAACCCACTCGCTCCAGCAGCTTGGCCATTCCTGGTCACGGGTGGTATATCTAGCAAGGGGCCACCACTATGACCTGTAAATAGCTGCAGGGTCACTTGAAGAATAAACAGTGACATCATTGGCCGGGTACCACTAGGAACGTCCACGGCCAGGACTGAGCAGGTTTATAAGATTCGTTTTTTGTTTTTCTATTTTTAATCATCTCCTAATGACTAACGAGCAGTTAAGACTTTTGGAACACCCCTTGAGGCACAGATTTATTTTTATCCCCGATTTCACTATAGGTACTAAAGCAAACATATCTGGATAGCAAGTAATAGGTCATATATCTCAGATAATCAAATTTGTCATGTTAAATTGGACATTAGTCATTCATTGTTCTTTTGCACCTGTGTAGGTGCTACAAACCATTTCTACAAAGGAGCAGGGACACGTTATAACAAGCGAGAGTCAATGTGGTGTCAAAATGACACTTTTAATGACACTTTTTGTCTTTAATTAGCAAATAGACTAGTATGACTGGATGAGTTGGTTAACTTCTACAGACAGCTACTACTAGTATGTTCATCATTGACTATTATAGAAGTTCATGGATGGCCAAGTATAGTCTAGTTCTAATGGTCTTCATTAGAATTGAGAGATACTTTGATGTGGCTTTAGAGGACGTTTCTTAGCCATATTGCAAATTATGAGTAAAAAGTTACACCTAGAATAGCAGAGCAGTTTAAAAAATGCCATCGAGCTGTGATTGGTTGCTAAAGGCAGCAAATATAGTTTTTAGTGTTTTAATCAAGCCCCTGCTATTGTGAAGAGTAGCAGGTACAGAAAAACCTGCAGGTGCCTTTTGTTAGACCTCTCAGAATAAATCTCCATTCTCTATGGAATGTGGTCAATGCTTTCACCAAGTCAATAGCAACAATAGTTGTTACAATGGGAATTCAAATGTTAATATGTGTAAAAAATGTGAAGAAACCATAGCTAAAACAGTACTGTCTAAGCAGATTGGAATATCTCACCCTCAGCTCCTTAAAGAGTACCTATCACCTCCACACAAACACACCAAATATAATAGAGGATGAAATTCTAAGACTTTTTTCCAATACATGTCATTAGCAATGCAGAGGGCTCATGTCATTAATACAGGAGAATAGATTTTGCTTTTACTTTCTCAGAGCTCTGTATGTAGAAGGGATTCTTTCTGTTGAGCTATACCACCTGAGCAGGGGGAGCTGAGGACATAGCTGCTACATATAGTGCTGCAGGCACAGTACACTGAGGACATAGTGTGACATCTACATGACACTGCTGCTAGTGCTATATCTATCACAGACATAGCAGCCCAGAGAAAATCAGTGTGCTCATGATGTTGATGGAGACTTACAGGCCCCCCCCCCCCCCCCCCTGCACAGTGGACTCTCCCAGCTCAGAGGCAGGAGATTTGAAACAACTGTCAACATAATCATCCATCAAGCTGTCAGGTGCCGACTTGGCCCGACTTCAGAGTTGTCTTAAAGGGCCAGCACTTTTTTTTTAAAACTGAATTACAGGTGAATTGGTTTGATTTTGAAGCATACTTAAGGAAGTTCTTGGATTTTAGTCTCCTGTTATTTCATGAGGTTTCCATGGAGGGGATTGGTCCTCTTTAAGGAGCAGCTGTAAACTGACTAAATGGCTGACGGAGGCAAAAATGTGTTCTTTTAGCTTCTGTCTAGCCAGTATGGGACACATGTATGAAAACTGTCTTGGTCTAAGACTTTCCTTGTTGCCCATAGCAACCAGAGTTCCCCTTTCATTTCATATAGTGCTCTGAAAAAAATTAAAAATGAAAGGGGCGCTCTGATTTGTTTCTATGGGCAACAAGGAAAGTCTTAGACCAAGACAGTTTTCATACATGTGCCCCAATATGTCTGTATTCCGCATATAGAAAGTATAGAATACAATGGCATTATTTAAAAAACGTATATGTTAAACATATAAGTTTCTTACAATGGGATCCTATAAGTGACAGATGCCACTCATTGGTAACGTTTATGGCCTGGCTTGTACATTAATCAGAAGCCATAAACATGGGGGCAAATTTATCAGTACTGTCTAACTCTTAGGCTATGTTCACACGGCTTATTCTGGGACGGATTTTTGCCCGTAATTTGCGTCGTACTGCGCAAATTACGGGCAAAAATCCGTCCCAATCATTATGGTAATCCACAGTTCTCATAGAGAACTATGGACTCCGTCTCCTCTCCCCGCTCGCGAAATACGGTGAGCGGGGAGAAAGTGACATGTCAATTATCACGGCGGGATAGGCTGCCGAGCACATGGCGTAATTGCAGGCGAAATCCATCCCGCAATTACGCCGTGAATAAGCCGTGTGAACTCGGCCTTAGGCTCTGTCCACACGCTGAATATTTCAAGTTGTAATCTACACGGATTCCAACTTAAAATAATGGTCTAAAACCAAAAGTAAACCATCCCCATCGACCTCAATAGAAAATATGCATTGTAGTTCATACAACAAGTTTTTCATTGGTCGGTTTTCAAAAGTGACCCGCAGTAAAAAGAAAAAAAAAAACTTTCTCAATAGGGATGACTAAAAACATCACTTAGTAAGCGCTTGAAACATAACACGAATCCGGGTCCAAAACCACATAGGGATGAATGGGACTTGTTTCTGACTGTAAACGAAAAAAGGAAAAATGATCCTAAATCCACATGCAATGAGTATGTGAAATACTTATTGAAAACGTGTCGTACAATGTGGTTTGCAATGGCAGAATATGACAAGTAAGTTAGACTAGTGTTGATAAATCTCTTATGTTTTAGAACCGACTGGTTTAACTTTATAACGGTGTCGCACACTGAGCCATTCCCCTTTTGTCGGACTAGGTACAGATCTAGAAACTGTCTAACACAGCAGTTGTCAACCTTTTTTCCACCATGGACCGGTTTTACGCAAGGCAATTTTTCCACGGCCCAGTGTGTGTGTGTGTGGGATTATAGGGGGTGTGGTTATTAGGGGCGGGGTTATGGAGGGGGTTGGATGTTTAGAATCACACACAAAAAAAAACTCACAATAAATTGTATACTGAGTTATTTAGGGGTATACTATGGGCAGGGCCATCTTTTCCATTGGGCACACTAGGCAGTTGCCCAGGGGCCCCACAAGTATAGGGGCCCCAGGTGGGGTATATTTGTCACAGGAATACAAGACACATACCCTGGATCCCTTGGTTGTTTTGCTTATTTAACTGTTTGTGTGTTTTTAGGACGTGCAAACAGGTCAAAACCATGGTTGAGAAGGGAGCCAAAGGCTCCCTGCCCTGTCAATCAGTCTTGTAGGCTGCCGGTGTCCAGACATAAGTGGCGTGATAATATGGGTGTGCTTGAGGCATGGCCAAGTGTGATGTCATGTATTTTAGCAGGGCCTACTGCAGTGCTCTGCCCAGGGGCCCGTAATACTGTTAAGATGGCTCTGACTATGGGGTAACCAGTATTTTATAACTGCAGACTGATTGTCAGCTATGTGGGTCAGTATCATATTAATAATGCTGACCCACAGAGCTAACTATCAGTCTGCAGTAATTTTGATTAGCATTACACATGTATATAATATACATATGCAATCAGCTCTGTCATTAGAGATAGATATATGCCCCCTGTAGTCATTACAGATAGATATATGCCCCTGTAGTAATGATAGATCTATATATGCTCAGTTCCAACAGTAGCAGGCTGATTGATTCTTAAAAATCCTTAGCTTTATTTTTCATACATACTTAAACGCCACAATGTAAGGCAATAGAATGAGTATACTTGTGATTAGTAGAACGGTAGATTTTCTCATACTGCAAGTTATAGAACTTAAAATAAGTCCACAAAGTCCATTTTTGCTACACAGCTTCCACTGCAAGCTTCCAAGTGAGGTTAGCTATTGATCGGCGGTAGATTGCACACCTGCAACATCTCGAGAGATGGTCTGTCTTTGTCTGAGAGTGTGGAGAAAGCTCTCGTAGCGGACTGGGCAGTATCATATTCCTTTCATATACCATCTCAGATTACGTTGCAGTAGTAACAGCCAGGCTAGTTAAAAAGAAAAAAGAAAAGAAAGTTACTCACCTTTCCTCGATCCCCTGCAAACGCTGCCTCCAGGACCCGGTGTCCGGAGCGCTGTATCTACAGTGATAGGGAAAGCAGGAATGGTAATGCACCGTTCCTGCTTTCTCCCTAGCGAAGCAACTGCACGCTATGTTGTAATCCGGCTGCGCAGAGTAGATGCTGACTGCCCGGACTAAAGTCAACGGGTGGTCGGCATCATGTGTAGCCCAGGGGTGCGGACTGGCAGAGCATGTGCTACGGCTCGGCACCGGTTCGCAGCCCGGTGGTTGGGTATAAAGCATTATGTAATTCTATTTGGCACAGAATTCTGGAACAACTCCCTTGATAAATGTGCCCCTGTGCCCCAGTGTGTGTACCTAGCCTTAGATGAAGAAACCTTTTTTTAGTATCTTAGGCTGGGTTCACACAGTGTTTTATGACGTGAATTTTGAAGCAGTAACTTAGTGTGAATGAAGCCTTAATTGAATAACATGAATGTAATTGGCTCTTGACATCTCAGCAATAAATGTCCGAGTTCTCATTAAAGGGGTTTTGCCACGATGTAATGTTGACGTGGGATCCTCCAAAATGGGTATTTAATCACTTTTCTAAATATATGTGATTACAAAAATTGCAGTCTGAGAGAGCTACAGGCTGCCTTACCTGCCCTTAGTTACTCCAAAGCTTCTATTAGATACGGCCTGACAAGAGCTGCTGGCCGGGCTTGCGCAGATCACACTTCTTATCTGATGAAAGGGAGCTGAAGAAGCTTTCAAGGCACGGGGTAGAAATATGTTGTCTTTTGTATACAGAATCCACTAGTTGTAGTGTGATTATCTGAGTAGATCCCTGCTTTATCTGATGACAGGGAACATGAAGGAGCTGTCAAGCTGCTGTGGAGAAAAGGTGTCTTTTGTATACAGAATCCACTAGTTGTAGTTTGATTACTTGAGTGAACACTTCACATGATCCTTTATGCACGGCTCTGTGCTCTGGCTGTGTCTCTCTCTCAGCTAGCATGGCTTGTTTACATTTGATTCTTAGCAGATAAGGCACGTCCTGGCAAAACCCCATTAACTACTACATTTCTTCTACCATTTTACTAATACTTGTATTCCATGTGTGTCCTATAAAATGGTCTACAAAACAGTCAGAAACACATTCTGAGAAGAACAAATCTAAACTTGTCACATTCTGGTTTTTAAACTATAAGATTCTTTGATGTGTTATGTCTCCTATCACATACCACATTCCTTTTATTCGTCTGTGCTTTTCTGCAGGAATTTCTACAGAAAGAATACAGTGCTGAGACTATAGATTTCTGGAAATCTTGTGAAAAGTACCACAACATTCCTGCAGACGATGCTGAGCAGGTATTCCCGAGGACAATGTCTTTTAATATTTTTAGCAATGCAGACAGATTTTTGCTCACATTCACTATTAGAGATAAAAATGTTTGCTATGTAGCCATGTGATGAGTGTCTTTCTGTTCCCAAAATAGTATAATAAATAACTTACCATTGTAGTGAAGTATAAGCAATCATTTTACCAATGTTGTGTGCACAGGTCAACAACACTGCAAAATTATACTCCCTAAACCAGACAGCTGGCACAGAAAAAATACAGAGTGCCTATTTGCAAGAGGCCAAGAAAAATCTGCAAAAATTCTAAGACTAATAAACTCATTTTAATGAAATTTGGTTGAAATTTACCAAACCAAGGGGTTAATTTAAATGGACAACCTCTTTAAATCCACAGCAGCAATAGAACCTTCAGTATCTCCTTATGTCGAGTGGTGCTCAGCCCAACAGTAAGACTGTCGAAATCCAAAATAGTAAAAGAGAACATGAGGCGGCACTCACCGTTCAGTATTCAATTCCTTTATTCACAACAACGGCATAAAAACAGACCGGGATGGATGGTCAACGATCGTTTCACGCGTACACGCGCTTCCTCAAGGCAAGGAAGGCCTTGAGGAAGCGCATGTACGCGCGAAACGATCGTTGGCGTTCTATGGCCATCCATCCCGGTCTGTTTTTATGCCGTTGTTGTGAATAAAGGAATTGAATACTGAACGGGTGAGTGCCGCCTCATGTTCTCTTTTACTATTTTGGATTTACCAAACTGAGCCCACTCCATATACAGCGGGTGCCAGCTGTTAGTTACAGCCAGCACCTGCTTTCAGCAGCTGGGACCACAAGCAAGTGGCTGCTTAACTACTTACATGCCGAGTGTTTATTGTGTGTTGGTTGTTTCCCCCTCCCACTTCCTGATCATTTCATATGACTGTGACTTTTTTTTTTTAATGATGTTCACCGTAAGGGATAGAATATTCCCAAATTATTTAAAGGCATAGTCATCCTAGTGTATGTAAACTTTTGACTCTGCAGAAAGTAATAAAAATGACTTAAAAATCCTCTCTCATTATTCTGGCATTGACAAATATAAATCATTTTGGTAATCTTAATTGACCTAAAACGGGTAAGGTTTATTCTGATTTCATGTCAGACAGTGACAAAAACATGCATATGTGTCTTTTTATATATTGTATGTAAACTTCTGAATTCAGCTGTATATTAAAAGTTTAAACCTTCCCCTCTCCCTATTTTGCAAATAAAAAAGAGAAACAAATACAAAGAAAACAAAGAAATATTGCTGTTGATATTGATATTGCTGTGTCTATAAAAGTGCAATCTATTAATATATACCCTCTTATATCCTTTACTGTGAACGTCATTAAAAAAAACCAAAAAAACAAAAGTCACATGTCCTCAATAGGGTCCATAGATGGAAACATTAAAAAGTTACGAGTCTCAGAAAATGGCGCTGCAAAGCAAATAATAAAGAAAAAATCATTGAAATCATACTGTCCTGCAGGATAAAAATAAGACGTCATTTATACTGGACCTCCAAAAAAAGCTGGCACAATTGTATTTTTTTCTCCTTTTTGCCTAGCTGAGCCAAGCGCAGATGAAAGGCGCCATGCTTCCGGTCAGGAGTAGTGATTTGTATTTGTTTCGGGGGTGTGGATGGGTGACATTTGCCCTATTTGTCTAGGGTGCCAAAATGACTGTAAAGTACTATTTCTTTGTAGTACTAAACAATGGAGCTGGCAGACCCAATTCTCCCAATGGGAGTGGGCTACCTTTCTGATGCTCCTACCTATGGTGTATGACATTGTTGACATACCAAATTAGGGCCACATGTATGAAAATTGTCTAGTTAAAAAATTCCCTTTTTTTCCCATAGTAACCAATCAGAGCGCCCCTTTCATTTCAAATGGTGCTCTGGAAAATTTAAAGGGGTGCTCTGATTGGTTACTATGGGCAACAAAGTGAATTTAAGAACTAGACAGTTTTCATACATATGGCCCTTAGTCTCATGTTATAATATCTCTTAGGTCAATAGTGGTTTTTGGGAGTGGTACATTCTGACATTGTGGCCTTTCGGTCAGAAAAGGTTGTGTACCCTCGATGTATCAAGAACAAGTGTTCTAAATAGCCATAGCAGGTATTGGATAATGTATTATTACTGATACATGCCTTGCAAGCTTGTGTGTACTGTACAATCTTGTGGTAAAGTTTTTTCTGAACTTCTGGTAAAGAAGTGATTTACATGTGTTCTCCGAGGTACAGAACTTTCAGAACTATTTGATATGGTAATTTTACTCAGCTGTTACTTTCTTCTTGACTTCTTGTGAAGAAGGTTTAACTTGTCACTTTGCCCAAGTTGTCATAACAAATGTGCTGGTAATAGCGGTGGTGACTCAGGAGTGAAGAGAGGATTTCTCAGAGACGTGGAGGAGATTAGGGTGGTTTTAGAAAAATGTATTATGAAGGCCGGATATGGAGTGTTGTGCACACTGTACTTTCCTATTCTTGTATGCTTTACTGCAGCAGGCTGAGCTGTAAGTTATTGGGAAGAAAGGTTTTTAGTCTTTCGTTCTGGAGATGAGACCTCAAATACTTTCTCCCCAAACAGCAGCAGTGACCTCCTCTGCTCTGAAAAGTCCCCTGCACTGTACAGTCTACACGCCCTGTCCTAGCGCTGTTGAGCTGGAACACTGGTTAGCACTGCAGTAGTAGTTATCAGGAAGTGTTCTCTCCCTGTGCCAGGATAGACAGACTTTGCACAATATAGCAGAACTTGCTTAGCTGAGGATGTGACTTCCAGTGTTTAGGGAAAGAGGCAGCCACATCCTCTGCTCTGTAGTATCTACCCGACTGTTCACAGTCTATAATATTACCACATGACCCTGTGCATCGCCTAACTCTGCCCAAGAAAAATGTACTCAATTTATCCAAACCTAACCGATAACCCAAACCGTCATCCCCTTATACCTTAATGAAGACACCAACGCAAAGGTTGGATAAAATGGTCACGGCAGCTGCTTTATTAAACAATACAAAATGTATAAATAACAAATAACCATGCTGAAAATTACCTCCTATAAAACCCCCAGAAACACTTTAAACCACATCAGGGCCGCCATCAGAAATTTCAGGGCCCCCACAGCTAAAGCGTCTGGGCCCCCCTGTTAATCCCGCCCCCTGTCAACCCAATTGCCCCGCCCCCACCAACCATGTCCTACAATCCAACCCCAGAAAAACAGAGATGCAATTGCGCTGTTGTCTTTGGACTGAGTTCTTGCTGAATTTTCCAGCATACAGTTTATCTATATTGTGTATACAAGGGCCAGCAAATTCCACATGTCACCACGATATTCTGACCAAACCAGCACCCCAAGACCAATATAAACCAAAAAAAAATACCAATTAATACAATACCGCCACATATTCATTATGTATGGTGACAAATACCACTATAATGTTACTGGACTAAACCAGTGTACTAAGGCCGATATTACCATTAACAACAATAATATACAAAGGACAAAGTATACCGCAACATCATCTCCACATATCTCCACTATAGAGATGCAGAAAAATTGCCACAATACTGTTACTGAATATAATCCAATACAATACACCAATATTCCCAAACCATACACTGACTATATAGGGGGGACATGTATGAAAACTTTTCAAGTCTTCTAAATTTCATTTTGCCCATAGTAACCAATCAGCTTTCCCCAGCATTATTTTTTCAGAGCACTATAAAAAATGAAAGTGGAGCACTGATTGGTTGCTATGGGCAAACAAAGAAAGTCCTACATCTGGGACAGTTTTCCTACATGTGGCCCATAGTGGCAGATATAAGTGATTACAGTGCAGTTACATTTAGTAACTCATAGGTGACGTCTGATAAAGTCATTCATGTTCCCTTTTCTTCTCCATCCGGTCCCGGCCACCATGAGGACTTCTCCCTGCAGAATTCACAACACAAACACCTGAGACTCCTCACTTTATCATAATCCCATGGGTACCCACACCCTAGGGTACAATCCCCATCCATAGTGCCCCAAAATAGTAATAATTACCTTTGGTGCATGGTCGTTAGTTTTATAGAGTCCCTTGTAGGTAGGTAGCCAGGTATTGGCCCACCTGTTGGTAGAGAGAGAACTTGAGTGGAGCCCCATATGGAGGAAACTTGAGTGGGGCCCACTCAAGTTTCCCTACCTCCCCCTGCTGTGTGGGGCTCATTCAAGGGCCTCCTCTCCCTCAGCCGGTGTGGGCTCCAAAAGGTCCCGTGAGGGGCCTTGAGCGGGCCAATCAAGGTCCTTGGGATTTGCTGGACCCGCTCAAGGCCCCTGGGATTTGTGGGACCCCGCAAATCTTAGGGGCCTTGAGCGGGTCCAGCAAATCCCTGGGGGCCTTCAGTTTGGGCCCCACATCCCTGGGGCCCTTCAGTGCGGCCCCACAAATCCAGGGACCTTTAGCGGGGCCCCCATATCCCTGGGGCCTTTAGTGGGGCCCCCACATCCCTGGGCCTTCATTGGGGCCCCCACATGCCTGGGGCCTTCACTGGGGCCCCCACATCCTGGGGGGCCCCTTTAGTGGGGCCCCCACATCCCTGTGGCCCTTCATTTCGGCCCCCACATCCCTGGGGCCCTTCAGTGCGGCCCAACATCCCTGGGGCCCTTCAGTGCTGCCCCCACATCCCTTGGCCCTCAGTGCGGCCCCACATCCCTGGGCCCTTTCAGTGTGGCCTCACATCCCTGGGGCCTTCAGAGCGGCCCCCCCATCCCTGGGGCCCTTCAGTGCGGCCCTCACATCCTGGGGCCCTTCAGTGCGAATTTCACATCCCTGGGGGCCCTTCAGTGCGGCCCCCACATCCTGGGGCCTTTCAGTGCGGCCCCACCCTCCCTGGGGCCCTTGTGTGGGCCCCCACTTCCCCGGTTTCCCTTCAGTGTGGCCCCCACATCCCTGGGGCCCTTCAGAGCGGCCCTCATATCCCTGGGGCCCTTCAGTGTGGCCGCCACATCCCTGGGGCCCTTCAGTGCGGCCGCCACATCCCTGGGGCCCTTCAGTGCGAACTTCACATCCCTGGGGCCCTTCAGTGCGAACCCCACATCCCTGGGGCCCTTCAGTGCGGCCCTCACATCCCTGGGGCCCTTCAGTGGGACCCGCACATCCCAGGGGCCCTTCAGTGCGGCCCTCACATCCCTGGGGCCTTCAGTGCGAACTTCAAAATCCTGGGGCCCTTCAGTGCGGCCCCCAATCCCTGGGGCCCTTCAGTGCGGCCCCCACATCCCTGGGGCCCCTTCAGTGCGGCCCCCACAAACCCAGGGGCCCTTCAGTTGCCCCCCCACATCCCTGGGGCCCTTCCAGTGCGGCCCTCACAGCCCTGGGGGCCCTTCGTGCGGCCCTCACATCCCTGGGGCCCTTCAGTGCGGCCCCCACATTCCTGGGGCCTTCAGTGCGGCCCTCACATCCCTGGGGCCCTTCAGTGCGGCCCCCAACATCCCCGGGCCCTTCAGTGCGGCCCTCACATCCCTGGGGCCCTTCAGTGCGAACTTCACATCCCTGGGGCCCTTCAGTGCGAACCCCACATCCCTGGGGACCCTTCAGTGCGGCCCTCACGTCCCTGGGGCCCTTCAGTGGGGCCCTCACATCCCTGGGGCCCTTCAGTGTGGCCCTCACATCCCTGGGGCCCTTCAGTGCGGCCCCCAATCCGGGGCCCTTCAGTGCGGCCCCCACATTCCTGGGGCCCTTCAGTGCGGCCCTCACATCCCTGGGGCCCTTTAGTGCGTCCCCCACATCCCTGGGGCCCTTCAGTGCGGCCTCACATCCCCGGGGCCCTTCAGTGCGGCCCTCACATTCCCTGGGGCCCTTCAGTGCGAACTTTACATCCCTGGGCCCTTCAGTGCGAACCCCAAATTCCTGGGGCCCTTCAGTGCGGGCCCTCACATCCCTGGGGCCCTTCAGTGGGGCCCTCACATCCCTGGGACCCTTAGTGCGGCCCTCACATCCCTGGGGCCCTTCAGTGCGGCCCTCACATCCTGGGGCCCCTTCCAGTGCGGCCCTCACATCCCTGGGGCCCTTCAGTGCGGCCCCCACATCCTGGGGCCCTTCAGTGTGGCCCCCCACATCCTGGGGCCCTTCAGTGCGGGCCCCCACATCCATGGGGCCTTCAAAATGCGGCCCTCACATCCCTGGGGCCCTTCAGTGCGGCCTCACATCCTGGGGCCCTTCAGTGCGGCCCCCCATCCCTGGGCCCTTCAGTGCGGCCCCCACATCCCTGGGGCCTTCAGTGGGGCTCCACAGGACTTTGAAGTGGCCTGCCATAAAAAACAGGGGGCCCGCGTGCAAGTTAAGTTAAAACACAATAGGTTTAATTACAAGATTGAGTTTCCTTACTTCTGCATCAGCTCCTGCTTGAACGGAGCAGTTTGGGCCCCTCCTCCCCCCTCTGGCTGCTGGTGACGTCATCTAATGTAATCAGTGAGTCCCGCCCTGTGAGCAGAGCATCACTGTTCTCCTGGCAGCCAGAGGGAGGAGGAGGAGGGGCCGACTGCTCAGTTCGTGCAGGAGCTGATGCAGAAGTAAGGAAAATCAATCTGTGTAATGTAAACCTATTGTGTTTAACTTAACTTGCAGCGTGGGCCCCCTCCCGACAGCAGATTGATTCACATGGTACAGAGAGCAGACCTACGGTCTAATCTCTGTACCATTAGGCCATGTTCACACGGCTTAAAATGGGCCGTATTTCAGTCCGTAATTACGCGCCGAAGTGCGCCAATTACGGGCTGAAAACGGTCCATTCATTACGGTAATTCACAGTTCTCATAGAGACCTATGGATTACGTCTCCTCTCCCCGCCCGGCGAAGCCGCCGGGCGCGGAGATAATTGACGTGTCACTTTCTCGCGGCGTATACGCACCGCTAGCAGTTTTTGTCTATGGGCCGGCGAAGTGCCGGCCCCCCGCTCCCGCCCCGCCCCCATCCACACGGCGTAATTGCGGGGCCAAATACGTCCCACACTTAAGCCGTGTGAACATGGCCTTACTGTGAAGCAAGGGGGCGGGGCCTGCCGGCGACGGCGGGCCCCCCCTTGCTTCACGTTCTGACCGGGCCCCAGACCACATCCACCCTAATCGCGGCCTTGACCACATCCACCCATAAAGTCAGATATGACTGTGATGAGACAGACTCTGGAAGACTATGAACTTTGGACTATAAGTTGGGGGCCAGTACTCTGGGGGCCACATTATAACAGGGAATGGGAATGGATAGTCTAAGGCTCAAAGGTGAAGGGAGGAGGAGAGAGCAAAAAACAAATAAGAAAAAAAAAAGGAAAAAAAATAAAGCCCAAAAAAAAAGCCCAAAAAACAACCCCCCCCAAAAAATAAAAAATTAATAAATAGGTAAATTAGTGTATATTTAAAGTTTTATATATGTATATATGTAAATAAAGTGTGTAATGGAACAATAGTTGGTGGACCAGTAAAGGGACATTTAGTTGGAATGGGGAATGTGGATGAGTGGAAGGTAACATCTGGACCAGCTAGAGGAACTTAATGTGAGGCATATGGCCATGTTTCTTTGTAGAATATTGTATATAGTTTTTGTATATATAATTTTATGTAGTGAATTATTGAAACGGTCCAACATTTAACAACCATTAAAGAGTTCCGCCCATAAAGGGAAAAACAATGGGGCCAAGGTCCTTGGAGCTGCAAAGATCTGGCAAAATACTGATATTCCATTTAATATCAATCCTCCATTGTAATTGCCCTCAGCCGTCAGCCCCGCTCAAGGGCACTGTAAGCCACCATCAATGGCTACCAACTTTCCACCGACTCCCAGGAACACCACCCTTTAGAGACCCACCTTTGCCAGACCAAACCATAATGAACCATAAAATTGGGGGGCTTTAAAAGGTTATGACTCCCCACCCACCAGTTTTTCACCAACTCCAAGGACTCTTCACCGCCACAGCAAACATGTCATGATGCCTCACACATGATGCACCCCACAGCCCCAGCGCTCTTTCCACACATTCTTGAATACCCAGGGCCCATAAATCCAGCTCCACCGTGTTCAAATGCACACCGTTGTTCTGCCAAATATTACTCTCCCTGACTCCAAATCGACCTGAGGCACAAACCCCCTTCCCCCCGTTCCTAGCCACAAAAGCTGAAATGGCTTGGTTGAGTTTAATACAAACCCTGTTTAAGATGTCGACAGAACTGGCATAACACCACAACCTTCTTGGTACAATCTCTGACCACTAGAGATGGGAGAATTGATTCTAACGAAGTGGAATTCGTTTAGAATTTCAGGAAACTTCGGGTTTGAACGAAGTTGAAGTTTGGGGTACTTCGGGTGAACGAAGTGTGCTTTTGATTGATAAAATGGCTTGCGATCACCTGGGTTTACATGGGGCAAAACACTTGGGAGGAAAAGGGCATAGCTGCATGACATGTGCAGAGATGAAACCAATCAGAGACGGCGGGATTCTGTGACGTCACCGCACTATTAAGTCCGGGCGCGCGCTGGGAGCTTTATACCGCTCTCACTGTACTGATCAGGGAAGGTGCTGCCGCGGCTGATTGTTGCTGAAGAACTGATTTTTTATACAGAATTTTTGGGGGGGGGGGGTCTCAGCTTGTCTCGAGGATGCTTCTCTTAATGTCTATTTCTAATTTTTTTGGGTATTGGATCTGAAATCCGTGTGCGTCCACTGCAGCTGCATTACATTTAATCCTATCTGCTCACTGCACATTGAATATCCAAGGGGGATCTAAGCCAGTTCCTGTTGTATTCATTTAAGAAAACAGCGTTTTTACAATACAAATACCCCCTTCATTTTTGGCTGCTCAATTCTTTGGGCAATTTACATCCAGGGGTTTTAATTAAGCGTTGTTTTTCAGCTGGGGGTGACTCCAAGAAACGTCATTTTCACCACCAAAAATATTATTTTTCCTGTACCCTAATTCACAAGCAAAGGTTAATTACAATTTTATCTTGTTGTGTGGCGTAAAAAACACTGCATTGTAACACGCTACAAAGCTAGTAGTTTGTGGTGGCTCAATTCTTTGGCGCAATTTACATCCAGGGGTTAATTAAGCGTTGTTATTCAGCTGTGGTGACTCCAAGAAACCGTAATTTTCACCGCCAAAATATATACATTTTTCCTGTAGCCTAATTCACAAGCAAAGGTTAATTAAAATTTTTATCTCTTGTTGTGTGGCGTAAAAAACACCGCATTTTTACACGCTACAAAGCTAGTAGTTTGTGTGGCTAAAGTTCTTTGGCGCAATTTACATCCAGGGTTAATTAAGCATTGTTTTTCAGAAGTGGTGACTCCAAGAAACCGCATTTTCACGCCAAAATATATACTTTTTTCCTGTAGTCTAATTCACAAGCAAAGGTTTAAATTACAATTTTATCTCTTGTTGTGTGGCTTTAAAAAAACACCGCATTGTAACACGCTACAAAGCTACTAGTTGTGGTGGCTCAATTCTTTGGCGCAATTTACATCCAAGGGTTAACTAAGTATTTTTTTGCAGTTGCACTCAGTAAAAGAAACTTTCTTTTTCACCGCCACAGAAGAAATTCTGTAGCATAATTCATTATCGAAGGTTAATTAAGCCTTTACATTCAGTAAAATACACAGAGTTTTAAACGGCAATACAAGTAAATTTTTCCTGGCCATTTGTGGAGCGCAATTTATACCCAAAGGGTTACCCAAGCTTGTTACTGGGTTCATTTGGAGTGAAATACAGGGTGTATATTTTCATATACAGATTTTCTTCATCAAACAGTTGTCTGTAATTTTAGAACAAACAGTTGTCAGACAGAGAGGTGGTAGGCTCTGCACCTGCGAGTGGCAATGGCACAAACATTCCTGGAAACAGGCCCAGGTCGCAGCACAGCAAGGGGACGTGCAGCAGGGGTCACTCGGTGAGGCCAGAACTGCCGCTGTCATCTAGCGGCCCGTGTGTTGTTCAGCAACCCAAGGGTTCTTGATTGGTTGACTAGGTCATCCATTCCTCCAGATGACAACTGACAACCCCCGCCAAGGTCGGTTGGAAACGTCAGACACAACCCTTAGTTGGCATAGCCCGGGCGCGGAGGTCAGCGGCCCTACCTGTCCTCAACCCGCCTCTGTTTCCCATCGGTTCCTCAGCCAGAGATTACTATGTGGTCCGGGCTCAGCGGCCACTGTATAGCGAGGGGTGAGAACAATTTGAGGAGGGCAGGGCAAACAGCTACTTGGCAGCGAAGAAATGGTTTTCCAATGTACCCTGCTTCTTGCAGTAGGCGGCAAAGTATAGATGTTGAGAGTGGCATGGCGAGGTCATGTTGTGAGGGGTCAGCCCTCTGCATTTCCCGACGGTGATTTAGGACACGCAGTGACGATGAAACAAATAGATGATGATGTAGGCCCGGACCGCACTTGGGAGCGGGTGAGGCAAGGGCTTCATCATCGTTCAGGAGAAAAGGGGTCAGCTTGCGCGGTCAGGCAGCGGCGCAGCCAGCAATGGGTCGTGTGGCGTTTAGTCAGCAGGATAGCAGCAGTGTGAGGTCGGGAGCCAAGCGGCACGGGGTAAAAACCCGCTTCGCAGGTCAAGAAAGTAGGGCACAGGGGCCTCAGCGAGGCAGCGGCGGCAGTAGTCACTCAGTGCGGAGCGTTGGCCGGTAAAATCCCATAATCGGGCAGTGTTTGGCAGTTCCTTTGCTAAGACACGAAGGAGCCGAATATGGGTATATGTAGAATCTGTAAGCAGAAAATGAAGCGTGGCCAGGGAGCTAACGTTGGCACCACGGCCCCGCGTCAACACATGCAGCGTCCCCCATCCGATGGCCTGGGAGAACGTGGCTCAGATGTGGTGGTCCATCCTGCCGCGCAGCAGCAGGCCCCGTGGCACGCATGCCTTGCAGCCAGTCAACGCCCCCCACCTCTGCAGAAGGGAGCTGTTTCTCTTTGACATCATCTTCCGGTCCAGATGCTCTGCTCTCGCTACTCATGGCGCCCAGCAGTCGTTCAGTGAGGCGGTTGCAAAGAGACAAACGTATGCGTCCAACCATCCTAAGGTGCAGAAGCTGACCGTTTCTCTGTCCAAGTTGTTGGTGCTGCCAAATCCCTCCCTTTCCCAAAAGGTGGACTCTGCACCGTTCAGGAACTAATGGCTTGTGCCGAGCCGAGATGGAGAGTTCCAAGCCGTAATTTCTTTTCCAAAAAGGCAGTACCAGCACTTCATAAATTTTGTAGAACGAAGGTGGGGCCCGTCCTTGAGCTTATCGGTTTGTTCCAAGGTGCATGGGCTCGCGGACGTTTTGGAGCTGTAACTATGGTCAGGGCCAGTGACCCTGTCCTTTACGGCCCACTGGGTGAATGTGCTTCCGGCCCAGGCACACCAACAACTTGGACAGGAGACGCCGCTTTCTCCTCCACGTTGTCAAACTGCGGCCCCTGCGCCTATGTGCGGCATCGTCCCTCCTCTGACCGGTCTGACCGGGGGGTTCTTCAGCGCTCACATACTACTACCGCGGCTGCCGGGGGAAGGTGGGGGGTTCGGGCAGTACCAGCTCTTTTCAGCAGCACCCAAGTCTGGAGTCATGATGAGCAGCTTCCTTCACCCGCCAGTGAGGAGGGAAGTCGCCAGCAGCAGCAGCAGCAGGACCCGCAGCAGACCCTGAACCAACAGGTGGTGGCCTACTGGGACAGCACTCTGCCCCCCAGTTAGAAGATCTGCTGGACTACTGGGCAGCCAAAACTGGATGGTGTGGCCGCAACTTGCCGAGTTTTGCAGTGGAGAAGCTGTCCTGCCCGGCCAGTTAGTGTGGCATCAGAGCGGGGTGTTCAGTGCGGCGGGGGCCATCGTTACCCCAATAAAGAACCCGCTTGTCCACGGGAAATGTGGAAGGGACTGATCTTTGTCAAGATGAATCAGGTGTGGATGGCCAGGATTTCCACACACCAATGCCTTAGGGTCAGACTACATCAGCATGACGCCTCACCCAAACTGTGAGAAATGAGTTGGGTTCAAAACTACCTGCCTTAGCCACTTTTTTCTGATGCTGCCACCGCCTGATGCCACCACATCTGCTGCCAGTTTCTCCATCTGCCACCAACCATCTTTACCAGGGACTGGTATTGCCCCCAAACCTCCACACTCTGTCATTGTGCCATGTCTGACCTCATATGCTGCTGTGGCTGCTGCGTGACCTCCACACTGTGTCATTGTCCCATCTCTGACCTCATGTGTTGCTCCTGCTGCCGTCGCCTCCACTCTCTGTCATTGTGCACTCTGGGGCCCTACTCCAGTTTTTGCCACCTCCAGAATGTGATTGTGCCACTGCCTGACCTCATGCTGCTGCTGTGGGCTGCTGCCGTGACCTCCACACTGTGTTATTGTCCTACTTGTGGCATACTCCTGTTTTTGCCACTCCAGAATGTCATTTGCCAATGTCTGATCTCATGCTGCTGCCGCCGTAACCTCCACTCTCTGTCATTGTGCCACTCAGTGGCCTACTACTGTTTTGCCACCTCCAGAATGCCATTGTGCCACTGTCTGACCTCATGCTGCTGCCGACTTTACCCCCCACTCTCCTTTCATTGTCCCATCAGTGGCTAATTACTGTTTTGCCACCTCCAGAATGTCTTTTGGTTGCCACTGTCTGACTCTTGCTGCTGCTGCCGTGACCTACACACTGTGTCATTGTGCCAATGTGACCTCATGCTGCTGCTGTGGCCCTGCTGCCATGACCTCCAAACTGTGTCTTTGGGTCCCATCTGTGGCCTACTCCTGTTTTTGCCACCTCCAGAATGTCATTGTGCCACTGCCTGACCTCATGCTGCTGCTGTGGCTGCTGCCGTGACCTCCACACTGTGTCATTGTCCCACTCTGTGGCCTACTCCTGATTTTCCACCTCCAGAATGTCATTGTGCCACTGTTGACCTCATGCTGTGCTGTGGCTGCTCCCGGGACCTACACACTCTGTCATTGTCCCACTCTGTGGCCTATTCCTGTTTTTCCCAACTCCAGAATGTCATTGTGCCACTGTCTGACCTCATGCTGCTGCCGCCGTCCCCACCACTCTCAGTCATTGTGCCATTCAGTGGCCTACTACTGTTTTGCCACTCCAGAAATGTCATTGTGCCATGTCTGACCTCATGCTGTTGCTGCCGTGACCTCACACTGTGTCATTGTGCCACTTTTCTGACCTATGCCTGCTGCTGCCAAACCTACACCTGTTGTCATTGTGCCACTGTTGACCTCATGCTGCTGCTGTGGCTGCTGCCGTGACCTCCACACTGTGTCATTGTCCCCTCTGTGGCCTACTCTGTTTTTGCCACCCCCAGAATGTCATTGTGCCACTGTCTGACTCATGCTGCTGCTCCGGCTGCTGCCGTGCCCTCCACCCCCTGTCATTGTGCCACTCTGTGGCCTTTTCTGTTTTTGCCCACTCCAGAATGTTCATTGTTGCCACTGTCTGACCTCATGCTGCTGCCGCCGTCACCTCCACTCTCTGTCATTGTCCCACTCTGGGGCCCTACTCCTGTTTTTGCCCACTCCAAAATGTCATTGTTGCCACTGCCTGACCTCATGCTGCTGCTGTGGCTGCTGCCGTGACTCCACACTGTGTCATTGTCCCACTCTGTGGCCTACCCCTGTTTGCCACTCCAAAATTTTTCATTGTCCCCACTGTCTGACCCTCATGCTGCTGCGTGACCTACACACTCTGTCATTGTGCCACTTTTGTGGCCTTTTTCCTGTCTTTTCCCACCTCCAGAATGTCATTGTGCCACTGTCTGACTTCATGCTGCTGCTGTGGCTGCTCCCGTGATCTACACATGTGTTAAATTGTGCCCCCTGTTGACCTCATGCTGCTGCTGTGACCTACACACTGTGTCATTGTGCCACTGTCTGTCCTCATGCTGCTGCTGTGGCTGATGCCGTGACCTACACACTCTGTCATTGTGCCACTCATTGGCATAGTCCTGTTTTTGCCACCTCCAGAATGTCAATGTGCCACTGTCTGACCTCATGCTGCTGCCCCCGTCACCTCCATCTCTGTCATTCTCCCACTCTGGGGCCCTACTCCTGTTTTTGCCAACCTCAGAATTTTCATTGTCCCATTTCCCCTGACCTCATGCTGCTGCTGTGGCTGCTTCCGTGACCTCCACACTGTGTCATTGTCCCCCTCTGTGGCCTACTCCTGTTTTTGCCACCTCCAGAATGTCATTGTGCCACTGTCTGACCTCATGCTGCTGCCGTGACCTACACACTCTGTCATTGTGCCCCTCTGTGGCCTTTTCCTGTTTTTCACCCCCAAGAATGTCAATTGTGTCACTTTCTGCTCATGCTGCTGTGTGGTGTTTGCCGTGTCAAACACACTGTGTCATTGTGCCACTGTCTGACCTCATGCTGCTGCCGTGACCTAAACACTGTGTCATTGTGCCACTGTCTGACCTCATTCTGCTGCTGTGGCTGCTGCCGTGACCTCCACACTGTGTCATTGTGCCACTCTGTGGCCCACTCCTGTTTTTGCCACCTCCAGAATGTCATTTTTGCCACTGCCTGACCTATGCTGCTGCTGCCGTGACCCCACACTGTGTTATTTTTGCCCTGTCTGACCTCATGCTGCTGCTGTGGCTGCTGCTGTGAACCTACACACACTCTGTCATTGTTGCCACTGTTTGACCTCATGCTGCTGCTGGTGGCTGATGCCGTGACCTACACCACTCTTTTCATTGTGCCACTGTTGACCTCATGCGGGCTGCTGCCGTGACCTCCACACTGTGTCATTGTGCCACTCTGTGGCTTCCTCGTGTTTTGCCACCTCCGAATGTCATTGTGCCACTCTCTGACCTCATGCTGCTGTGGCTGCGCCGTCACCTACAAAAATCTGTCACTAATGTTGCCACTTGAGCTTCAGCTTGTTTTTTTCCAGCTTTTTCTGGCATGACTTTATCAGGCAACATTCCCGCTTCAGTTTTTGGTCAGTTTTGCCCTTTTTAGTGCCCAGGGAATTTTATAGTGAAGCGATTCTAAAAGCGGCGGCCCGTCCTTCTGCGTGTCATACTAAAACACAACATTGTATGAAGACCAAACCAAGCTCCCTCTGTATTTAAACATGGCACAACATTCTACAGACCCTGCAGGCTCTGTGCAGCCTGGAAATAGCTGTTTTTTTAACGTTTATTTGTCCCGAAGTAATTCGGAACAAAGTTATTTTTTGCCGAGAAATTCGGCGAAGTGAACGAAACGAATTTCGGGAAATTCGCCCATCTCTACTGACCACACCATGATCATCCCCGTGAACAGAGACCACAGTTGTAGCAAATCAAAGTGGATGTCCCACATCAACTTACGGAAGGGAACTTGTTTCTGAAACATCACTTTTACTGAACAAAGAATACTACACAAAGACCAATATTATCACTTTATGGTGGTATATTAAGGTGGTGTGTAGGCACTCTGCCGGCCATATAATTCAATACAGTGCAGTAACATGCAGGCACTCTGCCGGCCATATAAGTCAATACAGTGCAGTAACATGCAGTGACTCACACTGTGAGGGTACTTTAACACAGGGCAGGAAACTCTGCAGATTTTTTTGTATGTTACATAATCACCACTATTGTAAGATTTTAAGTAATACCACATCCACGGTCTATATGAAGAGCTTTCCAATCTCATGAATTCATCATATTTGATAGACTAGCCATTGCACAGATACAATTTAATTTTCATTTAATATGTGCATAATCAGATCTTAAAACACAACAATCAACAATTATTTTAAAATCGCATCAGTGGTATACTTATGCTTTGTTGGAATCTACGTCCATTCAATTGTATAGTCCAATTTTAATCCAAACATGATGAAACATCATGAAGTCTGCTGATTTTTACTTCCCCAACAAAGTCAATGCTATAAATTCACAGCGGATCTTAACATTTCATTCACTTTAGTTCTACTGTAATATGATGCATTTTATCTGCATGCAAAACCCCAGAGGAAAATTAGCACTGTATCCCCATGTGGAAAAGCACCCTAAAAGTGCACCTCATACTAAAAGTGTTTTTCTTTAGGGCCTTTCTCAGTAAATAATGCAAAGTAAAAATTCCCTTCTTATTATGCCTATGTTATAATAATGCTTGTTAGTATAATTATTATAGTATCACCTTACTGTCCCTAAACAGTAATAGTGCTGACCACAAGCAGTAACAATACCCACTACACAGTTAAAATGCTCCCATAGTGCCCCACACTCAGTAAAAATCCACATTAAAAAAAAGTCTCTTTTTTCTCTAGGCATCAAGTGAATTAACTCTCAAGGTATAGTGTCCTCATGCTGGACTCAGAACTAGCCCACATTGCCACCGAGCTCCTATGTTTGCACCTGCCCACAGGAAACTTGGGGCAACATGTATGAAAACTGTCTAGGTCTAAAACTCACTTTGTTGCCTATAACAACCAATCAGAGGTCTTTCATTTTTCCAGAGCGCTATATGAAATGAAAGGGGCACTCTGATTGGTTGCTGTTGGCAAAAAAGTGAGTTTTAGACCTAAACAGTTTTCATACATGTGATCCTTGGTTGGAACGTGTCTCACTCTAGTGATGCTGCCCCTGGCCAAATGATCAGCTAACCTCTCTTATACAGGCAGTCCCTGGGTTATTAATGGGATAGGGACTATAGGTTTGTTCTTAGGTTGAATGTGTATGTAAATCAGAACAGATATATTTATTAAATGTAACTCCAATACAAAGGGTTTTTTTGTTTTTAGTTTTGGGTACTGCAGGGAAGGGATTTTACACCTGTTTTGCTGTCTGTGCCCTTGTTAAGAAGATTTTCACCTTATTTTCACCTCATGTGCTGCTGTGGCATGCTGAAACTTGTTGTTCTACAGCTACTATCTACTGTTGAACATGGAACTACAAGTGCCAGCATGCCCCATAAGCCTCCGTTTGTAATTAGGGGACAGAATTAAGTCGGACTGGTGTAAGTCGGGGACTGTCTGAATATGGTGGGACATATAGCCATTTTTTCCCATGCTGGACACAAACTTGAAGGGAGTCCAAGAGTTTGGTTTTAACCATGAAAGAACCTCCTTGCATATATTCCTGTGCTGACTCTTTTACACTTACCTAGCCACATTAGTTATTTGCCTTACCACTAAAAAGGCAACTTGAATAGGGGTAGCTATAATAAAGAAGATGTTAGTATTCTAGTGGTGCTGACCTTAATGTTAAGTAGTACTGAATAACCTTATAAATAAAATAACACAGATGTCAATGTGCATGCTGAGTGGTACAGTAATATACACACAGGTAGTGAGAGCCAGTGTCCTTTACTTTCTGCAGCGTAAACCCATAGTCCTAACGCTCATTAAGCCAAACCAATTCTTGTCTTTCTATCAGTATCATGTGTTTCCTTCACATGATACCGCACTTATGAACAGCACAACGCAGAGTTATAGCACTAGAGGCTCCAGAACTTTTATTTCACAGGGAACACAAGGATTTACTAAAACAGACAGGTCAGGAGATGTCACAGGTTTAAGATGGTATATTTTTTCTATCCATACTTAGAGAATGCAAAGAAGTTGCATTATACTTAACAATGCCTTGGTCTTAGTTGATAACTAGGGAAAGTGAATCATTGCTCTACAGGCATGTCCAAATCATATTGCTTGTGGTAATGAGGATATCTTGTAGTATACAAAAATATTGGCTGAATCTGTCAAATAGTGCAAGGAAATGACAACTAGATGAAAAAGTTAAGACACTTGTAGACATTATCACAACCACAACATGTCTTTATGTGTTTGATTCATTTACCTTTTTAATTTATTAATATGACTACCTTTAGACATGAAGTCAGTGATCTGTTTTTAATAAATTTTTACCTGTGTGAATAAACCATGAGTGATTTTCTGGGTGTGTGTCAAAATTGACTTTCTAACCACAATTAAAGGGAATGTGTCATCAAAAAATGACTTATTGTTTAACTCACATTTTTATTTTAAACACATTTTGTAGGAATTTTTAGTTATGTTTTTTTTCATTTTCCATATCACTCTCGGTATTTTTTTTATAATTCCTAAGTCCTGCAGTTTTCACTTTGGCCACTAAGCCTAATAATCTTCTGACACTTCCTGCCCTGTTTAGAGAGCTTTTCAGCAGTGTGCTCATTATCAGTAAAAGCAGGGTCACACTGAAAGGAGACACCATTGTGTACAGATAACACAGGATCCACCAGTCACAAGAGGAGATGTCACAGCTCCCCCTCTCCCCTCCCTTCACAGTGAAAACTCTCCTATACAAGTCTAGGGGACAGAATCTGTCTTTAGAATCCTATGTGCATGAAGCTGCTGTAAAGTATCTCTCTGACTGCTGTTAAAGCAGTGCAAGCAAGAATGTTTTCCCCACAATCATATATAGATGGCTGAATAGAGAAATCTACAATCAGGAAATAAAAACGGCTGAGAGGAAAAGAATATGGATCAGGGGCTTCATTTAATAAGTAAAAAAAAAATTGGCAACATATTCTCTTTAATATTCTAAGTTTCCTGACTTTAGGTGTTACTGCTGTGATGTATTTCAGATTTAGTGTATTAAGTGTTATCTGTGCTTATAAAAATAGAACAGCAAAGACAAATGCGAAAGATTTCTTAAAACTGATAATAAGGAAGGGTGAAGCAGTTGCTCGAAGCAGATAGAAGAAGGAAGTTTGATGATTTTTGCATATGAACTTTTTGGAAGGCTGTTTCTCAAAATTAATTTTTCTGACATGAATATGGAATTTTTGCATGTTGGATTTGTGTCCATAGTAGTAGCTATACACTACGTCGAAATCCCTAAAGAAGCACTTATGCTATCTATCATACATGAAAAAACTTTGAGACTCTCGGTTCACATATCATGATCAGAAAAATGTTTAAGTGCCCACGACTTTCAACGTGGTCTCAAATCGGGCAGTCCTATCCTATCTTTACCTCTCAATCGAGCCAATCAGGCCTCTCACTGGGTCACCGACCTCCATTATTCAGAGAGAAAAATAAAAAAAACAAAAAATAAAAAAACACCCAACCTGCAAAGCTGCCCTTCTTATGACAGCCTGTGAGAGTGGGCGGGGACAGAAACCCAAAATGGAAGCACCCCTTCCTTTCCATATAGGTTAAAATCAATGTACACCAAGTATAACGTATGTTTCTGCACACAAAAACATTTCTGAAAAACGTATGCAAACCTGGGTGCCACTGGCAGGGCTGCGGCACACATGTAATTATACATGTACACACACAGACCGCCGCCAGCAGAACATTTCAGCAAAAAGTGCGAAAACACTACGTCGAAATCCCTAAAGAAGCACTTATGCTATCTATCATACATGAAAAAACTTTGAGACTCTCGGTTCACATATCATGATCAGAACATGTTTAAGCTGCCCACGACTTTCAACGTGGTCTCAAATCGGGCAGTCCTATCCTATCTTTACCTCTCAATCGAGCCAATCAGGCCTCTCACTGGGTCACCGACCTCCATTATTCAGAGAGAAAAAATAAAAAAACACCCAACCTGCAAAGCTGCCCTTCTTATGACAGCCTGTGAGAGTGGGCGGGGACAGAAACCCAAAATGGAAGCACCCCTTCCTTTCCAAAATAGGTTAAAATCAATGTACACCAAGTATAACGTATGTTTCTGCACACAAAAAACATTTCTGAAAAAACGTATGCAAACCTGGGTGCCACTGGCAGGGCTGCGGCACACATGTAATTATACATGTACACACACAGACCGCCGCCAGCGGCACATTTCTGCAAAAAGGGCAATACACTACGTCGAAATCCCTAAAGAAGCACTTATGCTATCTATCATACATGAAAAAACTTTGAGACTCTCGGTTCACATATCATGATCAGAACATGTTTAAGCTGCCACGACTTTCAACCGTGGTTCAAATCGGGCAGTCCTATCCTATCTTTACCTCTCAATCGAGCCAATCAGGCCTCTCACTGGGTCACCGACCTCCATTATTCAGAGAGAAAAAATAAAAAAAACACCCAACCTGCAAAGCTGCCCTTCTTATGACAGCCTGTGAGAGTGGGCGGGGACAGAAACCCAAAATGGAAGCACCCCTTCCTTTCCATATAGGTTAAAATCAATGTACACCAAGTATAACGTATGTTTCTGCACACAAAAACATTTCTGAAAAAACGTATGCAAACCTGGGTGCCACTGGCAGGGCTGCGGCACACATGTAATTATACATGTACACACACAGACCGCCGCCAGCGGCACATTTCTGCAAAAGGGGCAATACACTACGTCGAAATCCCTAAAGAAGCACTTATGCTATCTATCATACATGAAAAAACTTTGAGACTCTGGGTTCACATATTCATGATCAGAAACATGTTTAAGCTGCCCACGACTTTCAACGTGGTCTCAAATCGGGCAGTCCTATCCTATCTTTACCTCTCAATCGAGCCAATCAGGCCTCTCACTGGGTCACCGACCTCCATTATTCAGAGAGAAAAAAATAAGAAACACCCAACCTGCAAAGCTGCCCTTCTTATGACAGCCTGTGAGAGTGGGCGGGACAGAAACCCAAAATGGAAGCACCCCTTTCCCTTTTCCCATATAGGTTAAAATCAATGTACACCAAGTATAACGTATGTTTCTGCACACAAAAACATTTCTGAAAAAACGTATGCAAACCTGGGTGCCACTGGCAGGGCTGCGGCACACATGTAATTATTTCTCTCTGAATAATGGAGGTCGGTGACCCAGTGAGAGGCCTGATTGGCTCGATTGAGAGGTAAAGATAGGATAGGACTGCCCGATTTGAGACCACGTTGAAAGTCGTGGGCAGCTTAAACATGTTCTGATCATGATATGTGAACCGAGAGTCTCAAAGTTTTTTCATGTATGATAAAATAGCATAAGTGCTTCTTTAGGGATTTCGACGTAGTGTATTGCCCTTTTTGCAGAAATGTGCCGCTGGCGGCGGTCTGTGTGTGTACATGTATAATTACATGTGTGCCGCAGCCCTGCCAGTGGCACCCAGGTTTGCATACGTTTTTTCAGAAATTTTTGGTGTGCAGAAAAAATACGTTATACTTGGTGTACATTGATTTTAACCTATATGGAAAGGAAGGGGTGCTTCCATTTTGGGTTTCTGTCCCCCCCCCACTCTCACAGGCTGTCATAAGAAGGGCAGCTTTGCAGGTTGGGTGTTTTCTTATTTTTTTCTCTCTGTATAATGGAGGTCGGTGGACCCAGTGAGAGGCCTGATTGGCTCGATTGAGAGGTAAAGATAGGATAGGACTGCCCGATTTGAACAGACCAAGTGAAAAGTCGTGGGCAGCTTAAACATGTTCTGATCATGATATGTGAACCGAGAGTCTCAAAGTTTTTTCATGTATCATAGTAGTAGCTGTCACTTATTTTCTTGCCTGCTGTTGTTCTCTACTGTATTTATCGCTAGAGGCAGGCAATATATCCTTATTGTATGTAAATTGCTTCACAATAATAAATTAGCAATTGTTTTTAGTTTGAAGAATGTGTGCCCTCTGAATCTTAGCATGCTTTTATTGACTTGACCTATTAAATATGCCTTAGAATTTTTTAAAGTTGGTGAAGATAAGTTCTATGAAACATAGACTATGGGCAACATGTATGTATCTTGGTGGTCAGATGCCATTTTTTGCACGCATTAGTAGCATAGAATGCGCCTAAATCTATGAACCTGTTCTAGTGCGGGTCATAGATTTAGCGCTTTCTAGCTACAAAGTGACAATTCTGGCTCAGGTAAATCCCTTTAAAGTGGTCTACTTGTTCCAGCAGTAATGCGCCTGGATTTGCCATTCAAAAGCCATAAATGTATAGCTTCGTACGGTTGTAGTGTGACACGGCTCCAGCACGCCCCCCAGGCACATTAGAAAGTGCTGCGGGTGCTTTATAATGCACCTAATTTTGGAGTGCGCCTGATTAAAAATATAGCGAACAGGACTTACAATCTACTTTTCTGAGGACTAAGGGTATGTTAACACAATGGACATAAAAGTCTGACGTGGTTTCCTCGGCAGAAACCTAAGGCGACACCTCGGATCTCTGCTGAAGGTTTTCACGTACAGGTGATTTTGACGTGGGTTAGTTCCATTGCAATGGTGCTAACCTATGTCCCTCCCACAAAGCAGGATCTGATGAGGACTCCTTTAAAAAAATGAACACGTTCATTCTTTTTTTTCTAAGCCATGTATTTGAAATCCGTGGTGTAGAAAATCTATGCTGCAGTTCATTGTGTGAAATGCAACGCAGACTGGCCATAGCCGTCGGTTTGCACAAGGATTTTGACAAGGAAATCAATGCAAAATCCGACCCGACAATGAATGGACCCTATATGACAATTATTAGGGATACAGTATTGAACCTAAACAATTTTTCTAAGAATTTCCATACAAGTTGGACTTTTAAAGAGTCCAACTTTCAACTATTCAATTAAAAGGAATATAGTGAAGCCTCTTGGTGGAACAATATATATATCACATAACATCACACAATATCACATGACTTGTCGAGAATAAATCAATCAATTCCTCCCATTGTTTTAAAAGCTTATGCAGGAGGCCCGTCGGATATATGATGAATATCTCTCAAGTACCTCCCTGTGTCCAGTCAATGTGGACCAGCAGGCCGTTATCACAGAGAAGATGCTGGAGAAACCAACCCCTGACCTATTCAACATTCAGCAGCTGCTGGTAACCACAATCTCTGGATTTATGTGACTCAAGAACACATTATTTGCATGTGATATCGTTAGATGTAAATTGGATAGCTCTCAGATAAGCCGTTTAAGGCTATGTTTATACATGGCAGATTTCATGTAGAAATTTACATATTACGTGTATTTACGTCTTAGGCTCTGTCTACACTGCACAGAAAAACGTCCATTTTTTCAGCGTTTTTCGTTTTCTGAAAACGCTGGAAAAACGCTGTAATCATCTCCCATAGACTTCTATTGTAAAAACCTCCCACTGTCTACACAGCTTTTTTCTGCTCGTTTTTTTCACTGGTCGTATTTTGCAACATGTTATAAAAAACGCCAGAGCCGGGCAGAAAATTTACTACAGGAGTCTATGGAAAGCGCCGGAAGTCTCCCAGAGACCCAAGTTACACCTGGTAACAAAGGTTAATCCTTATCAAATTTGCATACAAGTGTCTTATGTGTCCTTTTTTGTACCTTTTGTAATAAAATGATCATGCTTTGGCCGCTAACGATTTTTGCGCAATTCAAATTTTTTTTGCTAAAAATACGTTTTTTACAGATTTTGGCATCAGAATCAGTCTTTTTTACAGATTTTGATGCTAAAATCCTTTTCTAAACATATTTTGTCGCTAATAAAGTTATCTCGCTACTGACGCTGAAAATACGTTTTTTATGGATTTTGGCGCAATAATCCGTTTTTTTAGGTTTTTTGGCACTAAAATAATTTTTTTTACAGATTTTGCCACTAATAACGTTATCTTGCTTCTGACGCCAAAAA
This sequence comes from Phyllomedusa bahiana, assembly GCA_025379985.1. Lineage (NCBI taxonomy): Eukaryota > Metazoa > Chordata > Amphibia > Anura > Hylidae > Phyllomedusa > Phyllomedusa bahiana. Next base: position 54,506 of record JAODAL010003628.1, read on the forward strand.
ATAAGCTTTTTTTTATGGATTTTGGCGCAAGAATCTGTTTTTTTACGTTTTTTGGCACTAAAATAATTTTTTTTACAGATTTTGCCGCTAATAACGTTATCTCGCTTCTGATGCCAAAAATACGTTTTGTTACGGATTTTGGCGCAAGAATCCGTTTTTTTACGTTTTTTGGCACTAAAATATATTTTTTTTACAGATTTTGCCGCTAATAGCGTTATCTCGCTTCTGACACCAAAAATATGTTTTTTTTTACGGATTTTGGTGCAAGAATCCGGTTTACGTTTTTTGGCACTAAAATAATTTTTTTTACAGATTTTGGCGCTAATAAAGTGATCTCACTTCTGACACTAAAAATATATTTTTTTATGGAATTTGGCGCAATAATGCGTTTTTTTTGGGATTTTGGCGCTAAAATCCTTTTCTTTACAGATTTTGATGCTAATAAAGTTATCTTGCTGTATGCAAACATAATGTGGGTTTTTGTGGATTTTGGTGCAAGAATCTGGTGCAAAATGTAATAAAGTAGTAGCACGCAGCAGCAGCACACAAAGGACAATATGCTCCCAATGGCTACAGTGATCTAAAGGAAATGACTACTTAGCATGTTAACTCCACCTGTAGGGTGTAGTTTACATCCAATGGCTTAATTTGTGCATACATTAAAAAGCAGAGCAAAGACGCTTCAAAAAACGCTCCACAAAACGAAAAAAGCGCCAAAAAACGGCCGTTTTTTCAGCTGCTTTTGACAGGCAGTGGACAGAAAGCTCAGTTTCATGAACGTTTTTAGTAATTCGTTTTCAGGTCGTTTTTTTGTCCACTGCAGTGTAGACATAGCCTTATATTAGGTGCAGGTAAGACTAACATTAATGCAAAGTACGAGCGTTTACACTTATGGGATTTCTAGTTTCAGGCAGTGCCATGAGGCAAGAGTTGAGATGTATTAATCAGTAAGCAAACATTCAGTTTGTGAAGTTGATGCATCAAAAGCAAAGTTAGCAACATTGACAAGGGCTATCCTGTGGTGGCTAAATGACCAGGTCATAGCATCTTCAAAATGATAGGTCTTGTGATTAGTGATGAGCGATTACGTTGACTATCGTCATCGGGTCGATAGTCGATATCGGCAATTATCAATAAGATATTCGATAGTCGATAATAGATTATCACCGATGACTATTAAAGTCTATGGGAGAGCAACAACACCTTCCTTATTACACCCAAACAAGGCTGGAGAAGCTGGAATTAGCATCTACAACAGTCAAATGGATACGTGCTACATCTTAGGCAACACACTTAGGTTATAAAAGCCACAGAAAAAAAACCACAGACCATTCACTATCCCTGTCTTGCACCACAGCATGACCCATAAACCTGCATGACCCACAAATTAAAGAGTGCCAGAAGGCAGTATGATTTGAACCATCATTTTACTTGAACTGGACATTGAATATCCCTGTCCTGGAACGCAGCATGAGTCCCAAACCTGCATGACCCCCAGATTTAAAAAGTGCCGGAAAATGGAGTCTTTCAACCACCATTTTAGTTGAACTGGACATTGACTATACAATCCTCTTTGGCCTCTTGATCTTTTAACATGCCTTCTGACGACCCAACCGCATTTTGTCATCAAAGAGTCTTCAGAAAATGGATTATCCACAGTGGTGGTACACGAGTTGACATTTGGGCTGCTTCATGTTGACGGATGCTGATACGACATTGTGGCCATGACTGGGAGGACGAGGAGGTAAGACTGCTAGATGCAGGTTACATTAACCACTGAAGGACAGATTGGCGACGCTGTTCGTTACTGAGATTCACAGGGCCCTGACCCAGCGATGACAGGCCTGATGGTCCTGCAACTGACGATCCGCTGGCATGCGTGTTGTCGCCAGCACTGGAAGGAGCACCTTCTCTCGTACCTCTACCTCCATGTCCTACCCCCCTCTTTGCTCGTTTACCACCTGAATTTTGCTCCATGTTCAGAAATATAAAAATTTGAGAAGGTATGGAAGAGTTTTGGAAAGTCTCTTATTAAAAGACGGCAAATCACAGCTATTCTCAAATCCCTCAAATCAAAACAAAATTGCTGGATTCAAATTTAACTACAAAGTAGCTCTATGAACAAAGCTTGACTGACCAAAGTGAAAAAAACACCTGTCTGAAATGTATACGGGATAATAAAAGGTATTTTATGGCACCTATCAGTTCACCTGTGGTGACTACTAAATTGCTGTATTCAAATTTAACTACAAAGTAGCTCTATGAACAAAGCTTGACTGACCAAAAGTGAAAAAAACACCTGTCTTAAATGTATACGGATATTAAAAGGTATTTTTGGCACCTATTAGTACACCTGTGGTGACTACAAGTTGCTGGATTCAAATTTAACTGCGAGGTGGCTCTATAAAAACAGCTGGCCTGTGCCAAAGTGAAAAAAACACGTATCTGAAGTGTGTAGTGATAATAAAAGGTATTTTGTGGCACCTATCAACCTGTGTGACTACAAAATTGCTGTATTCACATTTAACTGCAAAGTAGATCTATCAACAATGCTTGACTGACCAAAAGTGAAAAAAAAACACGTATCTGAAATGTATTTGGATAATAAAAGGTATTTTGGCACCTTTCAATTCACCTGTGGTGACTACAAAATTGCTGTATCACATTTAAGTGCAAGGTGCCTCAATGAACAAAGCTGTAGTGCGCCAAAGTGAAAAAACACGTATCTGAAATGTATTCGGATAATAAAAGGTATTTTGGCACCTTTCAATTCACCTGTGGTGACTACAAAATTGCTGTATTCACATTTAAGTGCAAGGTGCCTCAATGAACAAAGCTGTAGTGCGCCAAAGTGAAAAAACACGTATCTGAAATGTAATCGGAAAATAAAAGGTAAATTTTTAACCTTTCAATTCACCTGTGGTGACTACAAAATTGCTGTAACCATTTAATGCAAGGTCCAAAAATGAAAAAGCTGTATGCGCCAAAGTAAAAAAAAACACGTTCTGAAAAGTATTCAAATAAAAAGGTTTTTTTGGGCACCTTTCAATTACCTGTTGACTACAAATTGCTGTATTACTTTTTAACTGCAAAGTAGTCTTTAACAAAGCTATATGCCCCAAAAAATGAAAAAACAGTATCGAAATGTATTCGGAATTAAAAAAAAGGTTTTTGGCCCCCTTTCAATTCACCTGTAGTGACTAAAAATTGCTGTATTCACATTTAACTGCAAAGTAGCTCTATCAACAAAGATACTGGGGGCAAAATAAAAAAAACACTATCTGAAAGTATTCGGAAATAAAAAGGTATTTTTGGCCCCTTTAAATTTTACCTGTGGTGACTACAAAATTGCTGTTTCACATTTAACTGCAAAGAGCCTATCAACAAAGCAATATGCCCCAAAAATTTAAAAAACAGTATCTGAAATGTTTCGGATAATGAAAGGTTTTTTTGGGCACCTATCAACCTGTCTGACTACAAAATTGCGGGAATTCTAATTTCTGCAAGGGGCTATATCAAAAAAGCGGGAATGGGCAAAATTGAAAAAAACCCCTATCGAAATGTAACTGAAAATAAAAGGGAGTTTTGCATTTAAACAAAGGTGCAGTTACAGAAAAGAGTGTACCCTAATAAAGTTCGGGCTGCCCATATCCAGGAAATATTTCAATAAAAAAATTTAATAATAAAACTATTGAGTAAAAATGCACACAAGTTTTGGTAAACAAAATTTCCGTATTTTAAAAAGGTTTGTTGTTTCGCCCGCGGGAACCCCCCCCCCCCCCCCCCTCCCCCCCTCCCCTCGGACTTTACAGGGTTAGATGCTCCTTTAAATTCTCTACCAAACTACATAAAATTTCAAATTCTGATCAAACTAATTTGAAGGACACAGCTAACAGTAGAGCTTTCCTGGAAAAAAAATAAATTTCCTGACTTTTTGGGGCCCGGGGCAGAGCGCACGTCCTACTGTATGAGACGTGAAACCTATCATGAACAGGAAGGGCTTTCTTGTAAAAAAAGGGCAGTGATTTTTCCCCAAACGCAACCCTACACATCCCCCTCATGAGGCCCCCAAATCTCACCCTGCTATTCTGTAAGCGATTTGCTGGCCCCAAAAAGACGGGAAACGCCAAAAAAATTTCGCTATTTAAAAAAAATTAGCCGATTTTAACCTAAATTAGCGTGTCTAAAAAATGATCAAACGTAAATACCGTGCCGATTTCAACTTTGTCGATAATAATCGCTCAACACTACTTGTGATTTATTCCCAGTACTCACTGGTTAGTACTAACCAAGTATGGTCCAGGGAAGGACAACTAGTGAACATTTTTTTTGCTTTTAAAATTTTAAAGCAAGGGAGCCCGTCTGGTCCAATCTCCCAAAAAATTACTATGCATATTGCTTAAAATGTTAAGGCTAATAAAAGGTGTCAAACAAACAGGGGATTATACTTTCTTTATGAGGCAGCTTCCCGATTGCCCCTTTTTGACCCTGGTGCTCCACCGAAACTGCCTACACAGCATCAAACTTGGACCATAGAGCAATTGAAAATTCTGCCCTTTGCTAATATATCAGGTTTTCTACAAGGACATTCATTTGAATAAAGCACTGAATACTCTGTAGTAACTCTGGATCTCAGCAATCTGAACAAAACAATGTGCATTGCGGTATTCAGTATTTGGAGCGTCGAATAACCCGGAATGCGCATGTGTTGGAGCGATGAGGTAGGTGCCGGACATACGCACGACACTACTGTCCATTTGCATGGGGCTCCCCTTTACCCCTTTTACTCATCACTCCCACAGGTGGGTTTACATACTGGGAGGCATTTTCGTGTGCAAAACCCATTGGGGCACCGATTCATGCACATAGCAAAGTGTCCAACAAAGGTCAGGAAAATTAAGTTCTTTTTTGGCAACAGTGTAATTTCAAAGGACTTTGGCTACCATGGTCACTTGATATGATACCACCAGGCGTTTTCTGTTGTGGTATGTTTAAACTAAATGTTGATCCGAATAAGCATTGTAGTGTTGAAGATTTTGCGGAAAATATCCAATGTGAAATAAATTGGAATATGAAGCACAATGTCAAAATGTGTCTGGCAGAAGAAGGAGATCACTTCCATCATCACATGTATTGCAATCAATTACACACACATCTAGCTATGTAGCATATTTTTTGGTTCAGATTGTGTCATCCTTATGAAATTTGCAACAGAATATTCAGGGCCTCTTTTGAGTGAATCACACTGTATCATATGGGTGATCAGGTGCTTTTGAGTTGCTCACCTGGGGAAGGTATAGCAATAAGATTCACTATTGAAAGGCATTGTGATGGTCTAGGCCAGGCATCCTCAAACTGCGTCCCTCCAGCTGTTGGGAAACTACATCTCCTGGTGACCGGGTTTTTTTTTAAATGCTAAATCCCCCAGAAAAGGGAAAAAAAAAACAAGAAAAAAAAGGCAAAAAACCAGGGAGAGTATGTACAGTCATTTACAGTAGCTGTGGGGTGGTCCCTTAAAATAAACTCCACAGGTGGGCCCAAAACAGATCAACTGGTGGGCCCCTAGAGTAAACTCCAGCTGTGAACCCTAAGCACCCCAATCCGACACTGGTCAAGGCATTCATGTGAATGTTACTTTGACATTTACCACCTACCTAAACATTGTTGCTGACCAACTATACCCTTCTTGACAATTGTATTCTGTAATGGCAGTGCCCTCTTTCAGAAAACCAGATCATCATGCAATGGAAAAATCATGATTTCGGCCCATCTCTGCAGTGGCCTATAAAAATGAGAGGCCTTTGGAGGCAGTTGTTATTCGACACGAAAAATACTAGATGTCTTTAATCCATTTCCCTTTTCTTACAAAAGTAACAAAATGAATAGATATTACAGATTTTACAGATTACATTTTTTACCAAAATGTCTCATATTGCCAAATGACTGATTATCATAATGATACATACACAAATGTACAAGTTACTTGGATGATTTACCAATTTCAAAAGCAGTAAGAAAAAGATACAATTACATAATAGCTAGAAGAGGACTGATACCAATTGGCATACACACAGTTTTAGATCACTAAATCACATTCAGAAGTCGGAAATCTTAGCTTTTTATTAACTTAACACTTGGAATTTCCTCTGTTGCATAATGTTTCAATATGAAGCAAATTGTTTTCTGGTTTGTGATTTGTCCTTGGAAAGGTTATAATAGAGGACAATTGCTCGGATTTTGTTTTCAACAACAGATCTTCAATTTGATGAAGTTTGACAGCTATGCTCGCTTTGTTAAATCCCCTTTGTATCAAGAGTGCATGTTATCAGAGGTGGAAGGACGCCCTTTGCCAAATCTTAATTCATCACCAGCAAGTCTAAGCTCAGGCTGCTCTGCCATCACCTCTGGGGCAGTAAAGGTAACCTATAGCATTGTAGTCATTAAAAAAAATGTTGTTCTTTGTACTGATGATGTCTTGATACACTTCCGCTTGTGGTTTCATCGAGTTTGATGAAAAGAATAGTGGAGCATGCAAGACCTGTCAAAGTGATGGACAACACATGAGAACCTAAAGTCAATAGGTCCCATTGGATTCCATTGATGCCTGTTTGGCAGAACCAGTACTTCTTTCATGGTTTCTGTTATAAATAAATTTATGTATATATGAATAACTTAACAACTGGCATTGACTATTCCTTGTGTCAGTAGGTTGTGTTCTTACAGAACCTGAAACTGTCAGCACAGATTGGACTGTGTCAATTTGTGTAGGAACTTTCCTGATTGAAAAGGAGAATGGTCAGTGTGAGATGTTTAGTCATACATTTACAGACTTGAGAACAGATAAGCGGCACTTTGGAGAATTCTAACAATACATGCCCCAATGTTGTTATTTCATGGGAACGGAAAGCTTTTGCCATAAAAGATTTTTCAGAAAAGCAGACAGGCCCTCTTTAATGTGATCAAATTCATGTAATTTGCAATGTGTATATAACCATAGCTTCAAATGCTTTTTCATATGGTAAATAAGTGTTCACTTGGTGTTATTGAATTATAAAAGTTTGCAGAGTATAATAGCAGTATATACAGTTGAAACCAGAAGTTTACATACACTATGTAAAAAGACACATATGCATGTTTTTTTCACTATCTGACATGAAATCAGAATAAACCTTACCCGTTTTAGGTCAATTAGGATTACCAAAATTATTTAGATTTGCCAAATGCCAGAATAATGAGAGAGAGGTCATTTTTAAGGCATTTTTATTACTTTCTGCAAAGTCAAAAGATTTACATACATTTCATTAGTATTTGGTAGCATTGCCCTTAAACTTTTTATATAGTTTATGTAAACTTCTGGTTTCAACCGTAGGTAGCGACTATTATCTCAGATTCTGATATACTCTTTACAAAAAAAGTAAGAAATTAAACAAATCTTAGAAAGAGAGATTGACAGCAGAAAAAGACCACATGTTCCATTTAGTTGACCAATAGATTATCCCCTTTGTATTTTTTTTTCTTAGAATAGATACGTGTTTATCCCGTGCAGGTTTACATTCACTACTGATTTGTTTGTTGGAAGTTTGTTCCAAGCATCTACTACTCTTTAGTAAAAGTAATACACGCCTCAACAATCTTGGGAGTAGTACTGGTGATCCCTCATGAGGCCACTTCATAGTGTTGGCCAAGTGGTCTCCAGACATCTCCAGCTATCATTGTGTCCGAGACAAAAGTGGAACTCCTCTCGGAGAAGGATACACCTCCATTCCAGCCTCCATTGCCAAATTGTTGTGCACCATGATAGCCGTTGTGAACTGTGGTTTGATATAAATTGAACATCTACAGTGGTACACCTGTCTTGTAGCTCAATGTTGTACACATGTCTTCTGATTAATTGTGTCAACTCTGTGTGCTTCCCTAGGTTTAGGATATGACGTCCAATTTTACTTGTAGTATAGAATAAATTGCTACGCAGCATTCTTCCAATTAGACAATCTGCCCATTAAGAGGTTTGCCTTTGTGTACCTCTTGCTGTCATTCTAGTTCACTGTTGTTCTCCCAACCATTGAGACATGGGTGTAACTATAACCATAGCAGCCATAGCAACTGCTTTGGTGCCCAGAGGTTGGGGAGAGACACTCAGGTACAAGAACAATGTTGCTTTTTGTATTGAACAAGAAGTGGTTGGTGGCTTTTTGCTCTCCATGACTACTATGTGGGTTCCCTGATATATAATGGTATTATTTGTATTATTTCTACCTTATTGTTACTTATGCTGCTTTTTTAGTTAATTGTCATTAGTTGGTGGGGCCCCATTTCATTTTGCTATGAGGCTCTATTAATTCTAGTTATGCCCCTGTGTGACCAAGGCACACTACGTTCAACAGTGATTACATCTTGGTTTAAGCATGTAGTGATCTGCTGGATTGATAAACCAAGGGCTCTTAGTTCAAGGATTCTGTCCCTTGCAATTTGTGATAAGTTGTGATAGCTGGCACCTTGACAAACAGTAGACATTACACATTGCATCCCCCCCCACCACTTGATACATTTTTTAAAAGGGTGTTCCCACCATAGGGTTTAATAGCATATTGCTAGAATATGCCTTCAAAATCTGATAAGTGTGGGTTCTATTTCTGGAACCTACATGTATCTCAGTAACAGGCCCGTGAAAGCACAGCTCAGAATGGAGAGCCGGTCACGCTTGCGCACGACTCTCCATTCTCGTCTATGGGGGTTCTGAGTACATTTGAGCGCCATGTTTGGCTGTAATCAGCATTCCCGTAGAACCGAATGAAGAGTTTGCAAAACCTTTTGGCTTATCCTTTTCATGGTTGGAATTTTAACGTTGAAGAATGTATTTTCTGACATTACTTTTGATTCCTCACCCGTTAATTTCAGATTGTGTCCTCTTCTTCCTGTGTGTTATATTATTAATAATTTCTTTATTATTTCAAGAAAAAGAAACTAAGACCTGGGAAGTCGTTACCCCTTGGTGTTGAGACCACTGGTTTAGACAACATATCAGACAGCTCCAGAGGAAACAGTAGGTCCTTCAAGAGAAAGGATCGAAGAGGAAATGGTAAAGGTGAAATGAATATATTGATATAGTTCACATTTTATTTACTGAGAAGCTTTGACAATATCAGGGCATTATAATTTGCAACAAAAAGGGATATACTGTGTAAAGAATTATTTTTTTAAATGGGCACAGACATATAAGATTCTGGTGCGTACTGGTGTACACCCACTAAACATCTAAGGCATGGAATATATAGCTTGGCAATGAAAAGATGCTATATATTACAAAGCTTTGAAAGGAACACTTCAGTGGCTATTACAGATGTTTGTGATCAATAGCTTTAAACAGAGCCAGCTTAACAAAATACACCTAGGCTTCCTACAATATCGGGGGAATTTATTCATGTATTTGTGCCAGTTCATGGTTTATGCTTCACCAAAAATTGTCATTTCATGTGTTAAAAAAAGTGGGCATGTCAGTCCTTGTAAATCTGTCCCATGTGACCAAAAGTATGTGGATAAGCCTCATTATTATTTCATTTATGTGTCTCAGCTACACCCATTACAAACAGGCACGTAAAATGAAGCACAAAGCCATAGACCAACATTGAAGTAGTATGGGTCATACTGAAGAGCTCAGTGACTTGGCATTGTCAGCTCTGCTAATTTGTGAAATTTATCACCAGCTAGATTTGTCCCAACTGTAGGGATATACCCACATGAGCTGCAATTATAGTGGATTTTAGGTGTGAATTTGCTCAGGTAAGCGTCAATGGGGATTGGTGTGCCAGACATGTGGATGGCATTTGTAAAATCTCATTCACGTGACGTGGACTTTTTCTGCATGGAAATTGACCTACTCTTCGTATATCAAAATCCACGGCATGTCAATTTCTGTTGCGGATGAATTTTCACTTCCAATTGCAGCCCTTTCATGCGGATTTTGCTGCAGATTAGCAATTCTTGAAGTAAAAATCCAATGTGTGTTAATTTACTATAAGGGTAGGTCCACATGCAACTCAGTGGCAAATTCACGTGCGTTGCTTGAGAATTCTATGGATCTACTATAGATTTTACCTCTGCTACACTAAAAATATTGCAGTAGTGCCAGAAAAATCTACAAAAGAATTAGCATGCTAAGGATTTCAAAGTCTGCAGCATTCTTGTATTTCCATGCAGTAGATGTCTGCAGCATGTGGATGAGATCTGGAAAAATCGTAGTGTAATCTGCTGTGGATTTTAACTGGACAAATCTGCAGGTGAAATATACAGTAATTTTGGCCAATGTCAGTTTACCCTAAAGGATATTATTTTAATGTGGAAGTATCTAGTAATAACAGCAGCGCAGCCAAAAGGTGTTTAAAAGGATGTTCACGGCACACTAAAGGATAAGGAAAAATAGATTTTGTTATCTTGAAAATATCAAAAATCATCAAAAGTTAGAAGTTCTTAAAACAGATTGTAGGTAAATTCGATGCTAACCAGACTACTTGGAATGAGAAGTCTCAATTTAGGGATAAACACAAATCCATTTAAAAATATGTTGGTCACAACACTTGGATACACTCCGTCATCCCTAAACAAGCTCTGGTGCATTGTGATAGAGGTTCCCTTGCCGTGGTCTCTCTGCATAGTGTACAGTAGCTGGCATCAAATATAATCACAGTCCTCCAGTGGGTAAGTGAAATAATTTTCATAGGAAGCATTTGCATCAGTATAGTCTTCACATGCTCTCCATCCTGCCATACCATAATATTTATCTGGACAGCATTCACTTGACAAAGGTCCTTGCTTGGACCGAAATGTAGTGACATGACTATATTGATACCAATTCTGTCCGTGAAAGGGAAGTGTACCCTTGGGATCATGCTGACCATTTTATGGACAGGAACTTGTGTGTCAGGAACTTCACGAAATGCTTTTTCGTAGTCAAGCAGCTAAGAGAACATTGCATAGTGCCAAAGTCAAATTAAGTGGCATATAGCATGCCACAATAATGAAACAATTTTTAGGAGGACGATAGAGTGCATGTTGCCTGTAGTGTAATTGCGGTTGTAGATGTCCTATAGTCTGGCGGTGAGATTCAACTGTATTAGAATTCTACCTCTTCATAGTTGATGAATACATTCAGACACTCATTTCAGACTTCCACTATTCCAACAACCTCACTAAAGAAGAAAAACAAGCTTCTTTGGGCAGTCACGGCCAGATACTAGAACGGCTACAACTGCGATTATATCACAGATGACGTACACTCTATCTAAACTGTATATCCTAAAGTTTGCTTCATTATTGGTCTGATTTGGAGACCAGTAATGAAACAAACTTTAGGAGATAGAATGGAGATAGAGTGTACGTCATCTGTGATATAATTACATGATTAAGATTACATGATAACTGAGTCACAAACACTGTTTGTTCCACAATCTAATAAGCCAGGGCCACATAGCAAACTTTTAGATGCCAAAATGCCCCCCACCACCACGACCACGACGGGAACTCTTAAGTCATCCAGTTACTAGATAATACAAGGAGCAAATACCTCACCAAAAATATAATTATGCTGCTACCAAACAAATTCCACTGTACCAAGACCAACATAACCAAGCATTACCAATAACGCTACTACATAGGAAGCTGATTATACCGCCAGAACACAACCACAAATTACCACCACATAGTGACTGAATAATACCCCTATACTATCACTGAATAAAGATCAGTATACAAAGACCAATATTACTGCCATATAGTGACCATATAGTGGTATATACCAGTGTACACAGGTGCCCTATAGACTGTATATTACCACCATATAGTGACCATATAGTGGTAGATACCCATGTACGCAGGCTTTGCTGACAGTGCAGTTACATCTTGTGACTCACAGGTGACGTTTCTCTACCGAGTCGTTGACTTTCTGCATCTGGTCCAGACCACCATAATGACTTCTCCCGGACACCACTCGTCCCTGCAGATTTGAACACAAATATCTTAGAATCCTCACTTTTCCAGCACCTCCCTCACTCCCCCCCCCCCACCTCTGTACAAACTTCCCATAGGTGGGAGAGGGGTAGAGGCCATAACTTTGAAGCCCAGTCTCCTAAATGGGAGAGGAGGAACAGAGCATTCACTCTCTGGAGATTGTGTTTCAGCTATGGCCTGTACCCCCCAGAATCATGTTGTCAGGTAGACCCCCATTAGAAAGGTTGGTAGTGCCTATGTAGGTAGGTTGATAGGCTCCAAGTAGGTAGGCAGCCAGTACACAGGCCCCAGGTAGGAAGTACATAGGCCCCATGTAGATAGGCAATACATAGGCCCCAGGTAGGTAGGCCACAGGTAGGTAGGTAGATTGGTCCCAGGTAGGTAAGCAGTAGTCAGGCCATAGGTCGGTAGATAGGTCCCAGTCAGGTAAAAAGGCTACAGGTAAGTAGGTATATTGGCCCTAGGTAGGAATTATGGAAATCACAGGATCGATAGACATGTTAATGATATGCAAATAATTAAAAAATGGAAACAAAATAACCAACAAAACTCAATTTATTCAGTATGCAGTAAGAGTGTCACCCACAAAAATACATGCAAAGTTAATGGCAGTGCATATAGGCAGGCATTGTTTAGGTAGACTATAGGTGGCCATATATTTAGACAGGCAGGGTTTAGTTAGCTATAGGGGCCCATACAGGTAGGCAGGAAGGGTTTAGGGGCCATATAGGCAGGCAGGCAGGGTTTAGGTCGGGTATAGGGGCCCATATAGGTAGGCAGGGTATAGGGTCCATATGGGTAGACAGGCAGTGTATAGGGCCCATATAGTTAAGTAGGCAGGGTATAGGGCCCATCTAGGTAGGCAGACAGGGTATAGAGCCCATGTAGGTAGGCAGGCAGAGTATAGGGCCTATATTGGTAGGTAGCCAGGGTATAGGGCCCATATAGGTAGGCAGGGTATAGGGCCCACGTAGGTAGGTAGGCAGGGTATAGGGCCCATATAGGTAGGTGTAGGGTATAGGGCCCATATGGGAAGGCAAGCAGGGTATAAAGGATCTTATAGGCAGGCAGGGTATAGGGGCTCTTATTGGTAAGCAGGGCATATTGCGCTTATAGGCAGGCAGGGTATAGGGGCTCTTATTGGTAGACATGCAGGATATAGGGCCCTTATGGGCAGGCAGGGTATAGGGACTCTTACAGGCAGGCAGGTTATAGTGGCTCTTATATGCGGGGCGCGTTGGTGAAAAAAAAAAAAAGAATAACTTACCTCTCTCCAGGATCCCTTGACGTGAGGAGCTACCGGCCAGTCTGTGTTCAGTGCGGGCGGCATAATGAAGTGACGGCATTGTGATGCCCACATCAGCACTGTGGGCCGGCGCTGGGTAGGCTTAAAGGGGTTTTGCCATGATCTAACGTTGATGTGGGATCCTCCAAAATGGGTATTTAATCACTTTTCTAAATATATGTGATTAAAAAAAGTGTAGCCTGTGATAGCTACAGCCTGGCTTAGTATCCCTTAGTGTCCTGACTGTTTACATTAACTAGGACCAGGAGCTGATCTGATTGTTTGCACTTCTTATCTGATGGCAGTAAACATGAACAAGCTTTGAAGGGAGGGGGAGAACAAAGCAGTGCTACTGTGCATGAGCAGTAGCTCTGTTTCTGTGTCACAGCCTGTGTCTGCTGTATAGAGAATAGTCTGGTTGTAATGTAATTATCTATGTAAACATGCTCTGTGCTCAGCCCTCCTCCCTCCCCCCTGCAGCACTTCCTGAAAGCTGCCTACTCTGATCTTCTCTTCTCTCCTGAGCAGATAAGAGGGAGAACACAAAACCTGTATAGCTTGTGCACAATACAGTTATCCTTTGTGGTTTAGCCAAACAACATGTTTGCTCAACTACAGAGACTGAATATCAGCCTCGGGACCATGCTTGGGAGGTAGTGCAATGACATCACGGAAGAGGCACTTGTTTTTTTAAACACAGGTACACAACGCCCCTTTTTTCAAGACTCAAGAGGACAGTTGCAGCCTGTTAGGTGAAGAAATCACTTCGTGGCAAAACCCCTTTAAGGTCTAAGGCCTTAAAGGGGTTTTTTCGCTAAAAAAGTTCATATCTGTAATTTTTGTGCTTGTCTGCCTGCACTCTCTGTTCTTACTCCCCCTCAGATGTTTGTAAGTGTTTCCCATAGCTTATCTACACAGTTCCAGCTCTGATGTGAAGATTCTGGGCAATGCTAGAGTCACTCCCCCCACCCATATAACACACATATAATACACTCTGCTTCCCCACCCATATAACACACATATAATACACTCTGCTCCCCCCACCCATATAACACACATATAATACACTCTGCTCCCCCCACCCATATAACACACATATAATGCACTCTGCTCCCCCCACCCATATAACACACATATAATACACTCTGCTCCCCCCACCCATATAACACACATATTATACACTCTGCTCCCCCCACCTACATAACACACATATAATACAATCTGCTCCGCCCGCCCACATAAAACACATATAATACAATCTGCTCCCCCCACCCACATACACATATAATACACTCTGCTTCCCCCCACCCATATAACACACATATAGTACACTCTGCTTCCACCCACCCTATAACACACATATAATACACTCTGCTCCCCCCCACCCATATAACACACATATTATACACTCTGCTTCCCCCACCCACATAACACACATATAATACAATCTGCTCCGCCCACCCACATGACTCACATATAATACAATCTGCTCCCCCCACCCACATACACATATAATACACTCTGCTCCCCCCACCCATATAACACACATATAATACAGTCTGCTAGACACAAAGAACTGTTTGAAAGAGCTCCCCCTGAGCTGTTTGAAAGTGAAACTAAAAGCTGCTCTGCACAGTTCCAGCTCTGATGTGAAGGATCTGGGCAATGCTAGAGTCACTCCCCCCACCCATATAGCAGACATATAATACACTCTGCTCCCCCCACTCATATAACAGACATATAATACACTCTGCTCCCCTCACCCATATAACACACATATAATACACTCTGATCCGCCCTCCCACATAACACACATATAATACAATCTGCTCCCCCCACCCACATAACACACATATAATACACTCTGCTCCCCTCACCCATATAACACACATATAATACGCTCTGATCCGCCCTCCCACATAACACACATATAATACAATCTTCTCCCCCCACCCACATAACATACATATAATACACTCTGCTCCCCCCACCCATATAACCCACATATGATACACTCTGCTCCCCACACACATTTAATACACTCTGCTCCTCCCACCCATATAATACACATATAATACAGTCTGCTAGACACAAAGACATTAGGAGCCTCTACTGTATGTATAACTGTTTACACCAATACAGGTGTTCTGGTTACAAGTATCTTGTGGAGAGAGGTGAAAGCTCTGCAGGCATGAGACCTGACCACTGCAAGAGGTCTGTAGAGCTGTGACATCCTCTCCCTTCCACTGGTCACACAGAATTATGTCACCACTTTTTAGTGAGGGGGGAGACCCGCCTACTGGGAGGAGAGACACGGCTCTGGATTTGAAGCTGTAAGCTAGTGAAAAAGCACAAGATGAATGCAAAAGCCTATAGTGAGAAAACCCCTTTAAGCTTACCGGGCAGGTTAATGGACAGCAGTGCTCCGCTCTGTTAAGACCAGGCACTCTGACTCCTGCCTCTAAATGCTCAGGATAGAGGGCCCAGGTGTTCAGAGGCAGCGACGGCGGGCCCTGCAGGAACTACATGGGAAGCAGACATAATAGCAGCTGATACGGGGCCGGGCCGTGCCGTGCCCCCAAGAACGCGGTCCCTATAGCAGCTTCTACGTCTGCTACCAAAGTAGTTCCACCCCTGTGTTTAATAATGATACTGTTTTAATTGCATCTTACGTGTTTGTGCCCTGAATGTCTTTAAATGCATTGACGGGGCCTGCAAAGTCCTTTGCACTGAGCATCATCCTCAGACTTTTTTAACTCTACAATTGGACTTGTGTTTAACTATGCATCAGTCTGATAGACAATCTGGTTTTGGCAAATGTCCAGAGCATGCTACTGAAGTGAATACTCCCTACTGTAGAATCTGGTGGAGGAAGAATAATAATATTATTATAAGAATATAATAATATTAGGCTAAATTCCCACTGCAGCGGACAAAAAATGGCCGAAAGTCGACCGGTCTTTGTCCAATGCACAATCGCGTTTTTTTGTCACGTTTTGCGCAAACTCTGTGGTCGGTTCTCGTTTTCTTTGCCGTCGCCCATACAACTGATTGTATGGGAAGACGCCGAAAAAACTCAAAGTGCCGGCGTATTATACAACATGTTGTACAATACGCCGGCGCCAGGAGACGAGCAGAGAAAAAAGACCTGTGTAGACTACAGGTCGTTTTTTCTATTATTGTTTATGGGTTGCTTGAACGATTGTATTTTCGTCAGTTTTAGAATACTATGGTCAGTGAGGGGTAATGTAAATACCATAGGATACATAGGCATTATAGATAACTGTATTCTTCCAACATTCTGGGGAAGACCCTTTCCATAGTTTTGGGATGGAATTTCCAACAAGCTAATGTTGGTCATATGGACAAGTTTCCACATACTTTTGGCCATGTAGTATAATTGTTACAACTGAAATATCACAAAACAACAAGTATAAATAATAATTTGTTCACTCTTCAGCATAA
Source organism: Phyllomedusa bahiana (assembly GCA_025379985.1). Lineage (NCBI taxonomy): Eukaryota > Metazoa > Chordata > Amphibia > Anura > Hylidae > Phyllomedusa > Phyllomedusa bahiana. Next base: position 71,259 of record JAODAL010003628.1, read on the forward strand.
TGTGCATATGACCTCTGTGGTGATCATTACAGTATTTGGTCTTTTAGTACAGAACCTGTATGATCAACCTGTTTTGGCTTTCTCCATGCCCATTTTCCACACTCCATGAACATGATGGAGTGTGGGAAATCTTTCCCCTACTGAAAATTTTGTTTGAATTTCAAGAGAAGCTTTTGTTTCTAAAGCACAACAAAAAAGAGTATTTGATAAATATATATCAATGAAGTAAAATGGAGGCAATGTGGTCATTTACTAAGGGTGAATTCACACTGCTTATTGCAGGCACATAGTGACGCGTACTGTGCATGCTGCTATACGCCGGGTGTTTTAGAATTACTTCTAAAACGGTCTGTGTCGTCCCCATTCACTGCTTTCTCCCGACACTGGGGAAAACATTTGCTTATTACTGTATAGCACTCAATGAGTGCTATGATTTTACCGTAATTCCAGGCTGTACTACGGGAATATTGCAGTGCAATTACGTCCCAAAGTACAACCCGCATTTACACCATGTGAACATACCCTAAGCTGTTTGCACCAGTTTTTGGTGCAAAAATTTTGCACTATTTTTGTGTTACAATTTTTGACTTTTTACTCCTTTCACCATTTTTTAAGTGGCATAAAAAGTAGCTGGTGTTTTGTGAGAGCGAGCATGACTATTGACAGTTTGACAGATTTGTTATATTTAAATTTTTAAGCCAGAAAACGGTGCAATAAGCGGCGCAAATCTACACCGGCTCATGGCAGTCATAGACAATTCTATATGGGGCCCTACGTTCATTAAATGCCTTTGTATGAGTCTGACAGAAATTGAAAACTGATGACATCTTGTCTAGGATGCCATACTAAACAGGCATTCTTTTCTAGGTGCATTGTTTCTAGCAAAGAATACCTCCATAATACAAGGCAGCATACGGGTGAAGACAAGTTCCTCACGTACTCATGGCTTAGTGTAAGACAAGACAAAGAGCCATTGATAATCCAATTCCTTAGTTACCACTAAGGAATTGAAAAAGTAAAAAAAAAATGGGTACTGCTTTAACAGTACAACGACTATAATCTGCTCAGAATTTTAGCAGTGGGTGCAATTAATTATTTCTTATGTCTATAAAGTTTTCAAGGGCAAGCACCACGAATAGCCTGGAGTCACTGTGCCAAAGCAGTTTAAAAATAACTTGGCTTGTTGTTTGACTGTTCTTTAATTACTTGTATAACCAGTTTACCTACTGCTTTTAATGATGTAAACTTTTCTGTTGGAGATTTGCTACTAATATAATTAAAGGGGTTGTCAATGGATTAAAAAAGGATTTACTTTTTTCAATAAACAGTGCCATGTTTGTTTATAGACTGTCTGGTATTACAGTCCAGCCCTGCTCTTTTGTTTTGGAATGTGCACTTTTTTGGGGGGAAAAAAATAATTTTTCTAATTTTAGGGACCCTAAATTATTTATTCAGTTACATCATCAAAATTACTGTCTGCTAAGATAATAAGTCAAAAGTATTCACAGTCTTATTACTCTTATTTCAATACTATTCAGGTAAGTGATTGTTTAGGCTATGTCTACACGGCACTGGATCCTGGTCGGACTTTCAGCAGATTCAGGATTTAATATCTGCCAAAAATCTGACTGTGCTCAGCGTTGTGTAGACCGCAATGAAAAATCCGCGCTGTAGTCCACACAGCATTGATTTTTTTCTGGTTGGTTTAAAAATGTACGGGTCTGACGGCAATTCTGAAAACTGGTTATTAGCGCAAATCTGTGCCAAAATCCGCAGCCCAACAATGTCAAAAGATTTATGTTTTTTGACATGTCATAGACATAGCCTTAGGGTTTGCGCACACGATGGATTTTAACAAGGATTTCAATGCTGATTCTGCATTAAATTCCTCGTCAAAATCCTTATGTGAACTGGCGGATATTCAATTGAATTATTAGTCTGCATTGTAGTTCCCACAGTGAACTGCAGCACGAGTTTTCCAAACCTTGGATTTAAAATCTGTGCTGTGAAAAAAAAAAGACTGAACATACTCATTCTTTTGAGCAGCTCCTCATTGGATCCCATTTGGGGGGTGAGAGAAGTGGAATAGCCCCATTACAATGAAAATCCTGGACAGAAATCCAAGTTGTCACTTAAGATTTCTGCTGAGGAAATGACATCAGAACCACGTCAGTCTTTTCCATCCATCCATGTGAACGTAGCCTTAGGGTCCGTCCACATGGCATGGTTTATTGGTCGGATTTTCAGATGGTTTGCGGATTTGCACATTGTCTGAAAACCAACAATAAACCATCCCCATAGACTTTAAAAGAAAATCAGTTCAGTACTCTACACTGAATGGATTTTCAATCGGACGGCTTTTCAAGCCGCCAGTGTTCCAAACAACTTGGAGCATGCACAATCTTCCGTCCGGTTTTCAGGCAGAAGTTGTGCAAATTTAATGTTTATAGGGGATGGGCGAATCTACAAACCACGGACAGAAATAGTCCAAAACACCTTTGAAAAGACAATAATATACCGGTTAGATTCTTAAAACCAAATCCGATCGGCATTTTGCACTTGCCGTGTGGACCCTTACAGTTTTGAGATTTTGATATCTTGCCAAATTTTGTAACCAAAATATCTTTATCTCTAAATAGCCCTCCCTGGCCACAAATCCATATAAGAAAGGCTGCCAAACACATTATGGGCAACAGGGGCTATTTTTTTGCGCGCATTAGTAGTGTAGAATGCGCCTGAATCTATGAACCTATTCTACTGCAGGTTATAGATTTAGCACTTCTAGCTACAAAGCGGAACTTCTCGCTCAGGTAAACCACTTTTATAGTGGTTTACCTGTTCCAGCAGTAATGCGCCTAGATTTGCTGTACTAAAGATATGTGTAGCTTCGTACGGTTGTGGTGCGACCCCCCCCCAGCGCGCCCCCCCCCATCGCAGGCACATTACCAAGTGCCACAGGGGCGCGGTAATGCGCCGGCTAGTGGAGGACGTCGGAGTTAAAATATGGCGGAAGGGGCTGCATTAGTTTTCGGGCTGAAAAGACACCAGACTTCTGGCACAGCCTCGTTCATACATGTTGCCCTATGTGTGTTGGTAGCAGGATACATGTTCTATCATTTACACCATTTGTTACATAACAATACTGACATAAAACATAGAAAACAATATACCCCAGAGCTCAGCATCTCTTCCTCTATTCCTTACGACCCTCAGGCAGAGTAGCACAAGATGCAAACAAACAGACAAAGCAGCACACTGCAAATGCTAAGACATAGGCAAACACTGTCTATATGAATTATGTTAAATTGCATCATGGCATCTAGTATTCATGCAAATATTGGGTTCTTAGCCTACATTGTGATCAAATTGTGCGAGCCCATCCACCAGCGGAAAGGTAATCTCAGTTCAGATGGGTACCTACACTTACAGACATACAAATGTGCACTAAGAACCTTAGAATTTCATTAATTCTGGATGTAGCAGTTATTATACAATTTTAAATCACACATTCAGTGTTTTTTTCTGTATCTTGGTGTCTGCAGTGTGCTGCTGGTTTGTTTCTGTGTGTTTGCATTGCAGTCATGACAGCTTGCATCTGCACAATTTATTTCATAGTGCTTGGTGCTGATTATTTTGGTCTTCCTTAGAGAGTAGCACAGGAGACCACCTTTACAGTGCTTTCACATTTTGTCACATTTTTTATGTGGTTTTTCTTTTGCAGTATTGCACTGCAGTAAAACTGCCTTTTTTACCAGCAGGCTCCAGAATTGTGTGAAAAGGTATAGTGAGAGTAAGCAATTATCATATTTATAGTCTGCTAGAAATAGGAACAGGGTTAAATGACATCTATGGAGTAACATAATATTGTGTTTCCAGCAACTACTTCACTGTCTGAATTTACTTATGTAACCACAGTCTCTCTGGGTGATGTCATGTTGTTAATAAAGTCAACACACATAACTACTTCTAGGTGATGATGTTGTTATTAAAATTTACTGTAAAAAAACAAAGCAGAAGGGTGGAACAGAGGGAAGAATATGTGACCATGATAAGGCGCTGCTGTAGTTAGGGTTATACTGGAGAAGTTCTGCTCCTTACTAAAATACTAATGTAACATGGATACCATAGCCACAAGACTGCTTAGCCCATACAGTTACTCCATGGGAGCCATGATTGTGGACAGGAATGTGGCTACACCATATTTTTTTTTAGATAGTAGTCGTATAAAAGTGGTATAGGGGCATAATTTTTAATAATAATAATAATAATAATCTTTATTTATATAGCGCCAACATATTCCGCAGCACTTTACAAATTCAAGGGTAAACGTACAGACATTACACATTAAAAGTACTTACAAATGAGACACAAGGTGTGAGGACCCTGCTCGTGAGAGCTTACAATCTATTAGGGTGTATGGGTGAAACATACAGTAAGAAGTGCTAAGTTTACAATGGTCCGGCCATGTTTCATAAATAGGGGGTGGTTTACATGAAAAAATGGATGAACCTGCCACCCTGACAGTACATCTATATACAGATAAGTGCCTGTGAGTGCGCTAGTATAGGGAGTGACAAATGTGTGTGATAGCAGTTAGAGATCTTGGTAGGCCAGACGGAGAAGATGTATTTTCAGGGCCCTCTTAAAACTGTGAGGGTTGTGAATGTGCCTGATCGCCCGCGGTAGCATATTCCAGAGAATTGGCGCCGCACGTGTGAAGTCTTCAAGACGTGCATGGGAGGTTCGGATGATTGAGGAATGTAATCTGATAGCAGAGCGGAGAGAGCGGGTCGGGTGGTAGACAGAGACGAGGGAGGAGATGTAGGGGGGTGCAGCGCTGTGGAGAGCTTTATGAGTGAGAATGCTGAGTTTATACTGTATCCTGTACTGAATGGGCAACCAGTGCAGTGACTGACACAGGGTAGAGGCGTCAGTATAGTGGCTGGAGAGAAAGATGAGCCTGGCTGCTGCATTCAGGACAGATTGAAGAGGGGAGAGTTTGCAGAGAGGGAGACCGATAAGCAAATCTTACACAAATCGTAGAAATTGTATGGTTTCCTTTTTATATACTGTACATAATAAATAACAACAATACAGAGTGGACAAACCCTTTAAATACACTAAAGAGACTGATGGACGTGTAACTCACTGTCATTTTCCTGTACAGAAAGTTTCAAATGAGCAAAACTTCTACCCGTGTTTACCTGTTTGTCATTTCCACACTAAACACAGCAGACTGGGTAACTTTTGCTTGGTTGTGTTATATATTGCAACTGCAAGTCATATGGGAGAAGTCTTTTATGTGTTTGGCTGAATTTAGTTTGACTTATAATATTTATTAACTTAGATCTTAGCATCCAGAGTTCATAGCCTGTTGTATTTGCTTTATTAGATACTTCAGACAGCAATGGACTCTCATCACGACATGAGTCTGAAGGATCTCTGAACTCTGCAACCAGCCTGGATCTGAGCATCATCTCCTCTTTCTCTGGCAAATCTGAGGTATATGACATACACTAGATACACTAGGGCAAGTCACTAATAAAAGCTTAAATAATGCTATTCACCAATATATCACTTATCAATATATTGCTTATGTTAGACTCTTTACTGAACTTTTGGGTAATATATTTTGGACCAGTTTTATGTGCCAACAAAATGGTGCACGGCATTAGTAAGTCTCCCAGCTCAACAAAGCCACACATTTTCCAGATACTTTTGAAAAGTGCCTACGATGGATGATAAATGTGGCTCATATTTGAATCCCTTTTTGACACATTACAAGTGTGTAAGATGTGTTTGTATCTTTTCAGTTCAACACTGGTTTAAGGACATGTTCACACAGCATTTTTGGATCCGAAAATCACATCCAAAAAACGTAGCGTCAATCAGATCCACCACGTATTCAACATGCAGCTGCGTGTTTGGATGTGTGTTGGATGAAGAAGCATTACACCCTACAGTTTAAAATAGGGCTCCTACTGCGTCTTTCAGACCAAGAGTTGACATGACAATTCTTGGAACAGATCTGAAAGACGCAATGAGACATGCATCAGCGATCACTCATCTGAACGCTGATGCGTTTTTTACATTGCTAGCAGTGTAAAATCAACTGCTCTTTGTTAGATGCGTGTTTGGGTCTGTCTAGACCAGGCATCATCAAACTCCGGCCATACAGCTGTTGGGAAACTACAACTCCCATCATGCATTTATATAATCTATAACAGTGGGAATGATGGAAGTTGTCGTTTCTCAACAGCTGGAGAGCCGCAGTTTGAGGATGCCTGGTCTAAACGGATCCAAACACGCATCTAACAATGAGCAGTGTGATTTTACACTGCTAGCAATGTAAAACACGCATCGGCGTTCAGATGAGTGATCGCTGATGCGTGTCTCATTGCGTCTTTCAGATCTGTCCCAAGAATTGACATGTCAATTCTTGGTCTGAAAGACCAGTTTGGAATGTCCTGTACTTGAATATTTTCACTCGGACCCTAACTCTAAATCTAAATAATCTTATCCTGACTGTCAATGTAACCCTAGCCCTAAGTTGGGGTTGGAGTTTTTTTTTTTTTTTACTGGGTTTAAATGGGTCAACTTTTCCATGGCATTTCCAGTATTGCGGTACTGCAGCACCAACATAACTTTCATCTGACATTACCTGTGGTTCGATATAACACAGGTAACTCATAGGTGCCATCAAAGCGATAGCACTGAGCGACTGGAGCAATGAGAAATGGGTAAGTTAACTCACTTAAAACCTGCAAAATAATTTAGGGCTAGGGTTAGTTGATTTTTTGCCATATCAGGAAAAAATGGATCCAGACCCACCTGAATCAAAACGCTCGGACTTGGGTTGAATTTTACCTTAATCCAGAGGGCAACACTAGTTACAGGATATAATCCCGGCTCACTATTCTTTAGAAGTCTCACTCCTCTCACTTATTAAATGTTATGTTATAGGTGATTAACATAATAAAAATGGGCTCAGTGTTCACTAGTTTCCAATTTTATTTTAACACTTAGAATTCTTCAGCTGAAGAGTTAGGTTGAAGATGTTTAAACCCCAATGTTTAAATGATTTAGTATTAGGATATTTTGTTCATTAATAATCAGAGACAATTTACAACTTTTTAGAATATCCAGGTCTAACTTCTGTAACTTACTTTTGTTAGGTAAAGCTGCATTAACATCTCGTTTTGACAACTCGTTTGTGGTATCAGTTGGGATGCTGTAAAGGTTATCCTGAGGGTTTGAGTGGTGCTATAGACTTCAGGTATCCTTCTGGATAAGTTTTAGGGTATACCGATGGATAGCACAAATGAGCTGTCAAAACATATGTTTTTGGTACAGTAAATATTATGAAGCTATGACCTTCTCTGCCTTCTTTTGGGGAAGTCCTACCATTTGGCTATCTCCTCCTGCAGCACTGAGGACATCTCATAATTTATAGATATTGTGAAGTTTGCAAGTGGTTACATTAAATTACAAAGAGAGATCTGGATCCAAGACAATTGCTTCCTACAACCCAAAAGCAGCAAAAAAAAAAGCTTGAAGGTCAATGACATTAGTCATTGGTTTTAGCATTGAGGAACGTGATAGTAGAATACTAAGATATAGGGCCACATGTATGAAAACTGTCTAGGTCTAAAACTCACTTTGTTTCCCATAGCAACCAATCAGAGTGCTCATATAGTGCTCAGGAAAAATGAGAGGGGAGCTCTGATTGATTGCTATGGGCAACAAAGTGAGTTTTAGACCTAGACAGCTTTCATACATCTGGACCCTAGTCTTACTTTTTTATCAGTTCCATTTTAATCAATTCATCAAGTTCTAAATCTAACATAAAAAGTTACTGTACCACAGTGCTCTGTTAAAATCCTTGTCAAATAGTCTCCAAAAAATGGGAATCTCGCAAGAGAACAGAGAGTGACTTTTGATCACTATATTTACTATTTTGCCATAGGCAAACTTAAACTCTATCAGTTCTCTATCTATAAAACACTAAAACGTAACTTTTATTATGTATAACACTTAACCTATATACACACTATTTAAAAACCTGATTTCTAACCTCACCATTTAACCCTTTCTACTTCTGAAGGAATAGCTCCTTTTCTATTATCAAGTCTGGTGGAACACCACCTATTAACAGGAAAGCCTTATATATACAGCAATTTACTAACTCCAGTAAGGGATCCCAAGCCTCCTACTTGGGCAATCGTCCCTAATCTAATGGATATAAAACATATAAGGCTTCCTTGTGATACCCTCTGCAGTGGGTGACACTTGTAGACAGAGGTGAGAAATCACAATTTAAAACAATTTAATTTGTGATTTCTCACCTCTGAACTTAAACTATTCCCCCATAAAGTACAACTTGTCTCGAATAAAACGAGGCCTTATACAACTGCGTCATTGAAAAAATAAAAAAGTTACAACCGTTGAAACGCAAGGAGGCAAAAACTAAAAAAATGTTCTGGTCATTAACTGCTTTTTAGGCGTTCGGCTTAAGGGGTTAAAGTCTATAGCTACACCACTGATACGCCATGGCATACATTTAAATACTTTTTTATTATGTATATTGGGGTAGTGAATCGAAATGTGATATGGATGAGAAGTACAACTGTCTGTATCGTAAAACAATACACTGTATGATAAAGTGAAGATAGTGACAAACCACAAGTAAACTAATAGATCTTGTTAACCTCTGGCCATAACAGCCAGCTTTAGTCTTTATGATGGGACAATTTTACTTCTTTTTTTTAATTGCCATTTAAGAGCAATTTTCTCAGAATATAGTTTATTATGGCTAATTATTTTGCAACAAGTAAAACTTTAATGGCATGACTTTGGGAGTACATATAACTTAGTGAAGAGCTTTTATCGGCCCATTTTTGAGGAAATAAAAAAACATAGCTTTTGTTGATGAAGCTCTGTGAGAGCTTGTTTTTCACAAGGTGAGCTGTAGTCTTCTTTAGTACCATTATCAGTATATATCACCTTTTGATTGCTTTAAATCCTGTTTTTTGTGAGGTGGGATAAGCTAAAATAGCATTTGTGGCATTTTTATTTTTTACTTTGCTTCCTATGAGCAATCCAAATTTACTCGTTTTATAGTACATATGAATGACACATTTTCATTGGTAAAGGTAAAATGGTGATTTTTGTGCTATTAGAACAGTATTGACAGTAATCCTGCCAGGGGACTTGATCAAGTTTAACAAAAAATGGGCCCACTGATACGGTGCAAGATAGGAACCGGTAAGGGGTAGAGGAATCTTTGGCTGTATGGGGCCCTGAAATTACCAACAATGATTTTCTAATTTTTAATGTCACTTACAATCCAGACATAAGGGTTTATTGACATGCTTACCGACATTTAAATTCTTAGTCCAGTTCCTGGTGTTATTATACTCCTGTTTCCCCAAAAATAAGACATAGTGCATTTTTTTTATTCAATTCAGAGTTTGGCTGCTTATGCTGATGTTTGTGATGAAATCAATACAGTATATTAATACATGTTGATGTTTTGTTAAGTCTTAGATCATCTTTAGGAGCAAAAATTAATAAAAGACATTGTCTTATTTTCGGGAAACAGGGTAGTGATGCACCGAAACCTGTTGGACTCCAGGTAGGTAGCAAAGATTTAAATATGGATATAACGTAACTATAGAAAATGTTCGTCTCGGCGCACGTGTCCACTGAAGTCTGAGAAATTAAACCTTGGCAGAATCTGAAAATTGATTTTTTTAGTTTTGCTGTTATTTGATTTATTAAATTAAGTTTTAATCACTTGTAAACATTCTGCCAATGTGCAATTTTTGAGACTTCAGTGGACACGAGCGCCGAGGCAAACATTTTTCTATAGTTACGTTGTGTACCCCTGCACATTATTTGTGCTTTGGAGTTGAACCAACCGCACCCGCAATAGGTCCACAAATCACACCCATGCTATCTGAGTGTTGTGCCTCTTTTGTTCACACAACACACGTAGGTGAGTAGTTTAACTCGCATTTATAAATCTTTTTCTTATACTTGTCACACAAGGAGAGCCCCCACTCTGTGTTGTGTTTTCTATTTCCATAAATATGGATACATGTAAAGTTCAGCACCATGAAAATATTTTCTTAGAGGGTTGTTCCCATCATGCACTTTGATTGGATATTGATAGGATAAGCCATCAACGTCTGATCAGTGCAGCTCACACCTCTGGGATGCACCCCTATTTGGGGAAATTGTCGTCTTAGAATTCAGAGCCAGGCGTGCTTGAGCACAACTTGAATAAAGCTGAGCAGTGTGTTCGGATGTACTTGGAACTCTCATAGAACAGAATAACTCTTCATCCTGTGTCTACAATTTCTGGAGACTGTTCCCATGGTAGCTACACTTCTCAAAGATGAGACCGCACCTATCAGACTTTGATGGCCTATCCTATCAATATGCTATCAAAGTGCATGGGGGAAAGACTTATTTAATTTAAGAACATAGTTGTACAACTTTAAAGGGGTTTTGCCACAATCTCATTTCATACCTCCTACTTCCAGCTCTTCAGCTCTGTGTGCTCAGAAGGGGCGTGTGTGATTTGTTTGTATTGCATATCATGTGACCCTGCAGGATGACATCACCATGCCTTTCTTCTCTGTAGTCAAAGAAAGGTCTATTTATGTATAAAGCTGTGAGTAGCTCAGAGGTAATATTTTTGCTTCACAGCACAAGGGCCCTAGGTTCAAATCCCTGAAGGAACTTAATCTGTGGATTTTTTTTCCTCTTTATCAATGCACATACCTCAATGAGGTTTCTTTTTTTAAATTTGCACTGTTTGACCTATTACTAGGGAGTCCAAAGGACAGGAGTAGAATGACAGCTCCTGGGGTTTGAGCACTAAGTAGCTGCCTGAGAAGAGAGGTGATATCTGAGCATGTGCGACCAGGACCGAGGAGCTCTCAGCCCTGGTCGTATCCCCTGGAGATGAGCTGTAAATAGTGGATCACTAAAGGAGCAGCTAAAACAAAAACAGTGCAGAATTTTTAATAATTATGAATGGTGAAAATGTTTATTATTTAATTTTCAAACTTCCCATGTCAATTTTACTTCATGGAAAAAACCCTTGAAGCTTAAAGGGGTTTTATCGTTACAAAGATCATGTCTCAGATTATGGGGACAGTAAAAATAAGCACTTTTGTAATTGGGTTGCATTACCTCTGTCACTTGGTTTAGCAGATATAAGCATCTCTGTAAAACTGTCTTTTATTTCTGCTGTTGCTGGGTCAGAACGCCCCTGGGTCGATTCTGGCACCCTAGACACACCCCCCTGCACTGTGATTGGCTGGCTGACATTTCATTCAGCCTGTTGGGATACGCCCCTAGACAGGAAACGCCCTGGCCACGCCCCCTGCGCTGTGATTGGCTGCTTGCACACTCTGTGTTTACTCCCCTCTGAGCTGTTAAAATCGATAGTGAAACCAAAGTCTGCTGGCTCTATGTACATCTCCCAGCTTTAGGGTCAATGTTCTGGGCAATTACTGCCTGTTTAAGGGGCTTTTGCCAAGAGGTTGATTCACCTCCTCACAGATCCAGTCCTTAAGCTGCTACTTGGAAAAGAAGGCGTTCTGTTCCTCAGATCGAATGCAAGCCCCGCCTCCTTATGACATCATCACCTGTATTGTATAACATAAGGATTCAACACTGTGTCTGCATGAGCTGCTTGTATAGAGTAGTGCTTAGGTGATCAGCCCTACAAGACAGAGGTTGGGAGTTCAAGTCCCATCAGTAGTGTTTTGTTTTTTTTTATTTAAAATTTATACACATATGTAAAGATATGAAAATATATGTGTGAACATCTATAATTTTATTCATATACACACACAAAGCTCCCCTATATAGTGTCCCATCCTTGCAGTCACACCAAGCACTTCCAACATACGTGATACAATGCATATATTCTGGGGGATGAGAAATGATATAGGGGAGCCCTGTATGTGTATATATATCATTATAGAGATTAACATATATATTTTAGGTCTCTCTACATATGTGCAGAATTTAGGGGGAAAAAAAAAATATACTCTGTGAGGGACTAGAACTCCAAACCCCTTCGTTGTAAAAACAATAAGTCTATCACTGCTCTACCCGCTGCACCACCAGCCCAGTCACTTACAAGATGAGTAGGGCCTTCTCTGAAAGCTGATTTGCTTCTCCACATGTCACTGACAGGAAGCAGAGATCTAAAGGCCCCGTTCACACGGCTTATTTGCCGACGGATTGGCGCCGTATTCCGCGCCGGATTTGCGCTTCAATACGGCGCCAATCCATCGGAGTCATTACGGTAATCCACTGCTCTCATAGAGAACAGTGGAATCCGTCGCTCCTCCCCGCTCGGCAAATCCGTCGGGCGGGGAGAAAGTGACATGCACATTATTTACGGCGCGGACGCGCCGTAAACAATGCATTGTCTATGGGGCCGGGAGCGGCGCCCCCGCCGCGCTCCGGCCCCGCCCCCGCCCCGCCCCGTATTCACGGCGGATTTGTGCGCTCAATACGGCGCACAAATCCGCCGTGAATAAGCCGTGTGAACACGGCCTAACAGCTGCTGGCTTTCAGTTGTGTGTAAACTAAGACATATGACAGTTGCTTGCTGGAGTTTGGAGCCTCAAGGCTTCAGACATAAGCAGGCAGGAGGCTACAGAGCTGTTATATCCAGACAACCTTCTGCATCCCCTGCTTTAAACAAAATTATGATGTCACAGTTCTTCAGTGAGGGGAGACACGCCTCCTGGGAGGAGAGACACGCCTGCTGACAGGAGAGACACGCCCCTGTATTTCAAACTCAATCTGAGAAAATTAGCTGGACAGCACGAGCAGCTCAAACGATAACACCCCTTTAAGCAGCTCTTACAACTATGCTTTTTATCTGTACAAAATACAGACGTAAGCTTTTATTTCCATGGTGCTGGATTTCTCATAGCCATGTTTAAGGGTCTACTCACTAACACGAAAATATAGCAGCACCCAGCAGGCACTAAACCGAAAGCCATACAGACATTGAATTTATGGAACATTTAAACTGCATTCTTGCTATCTTTTCTACATAAATAAAATACAGGTAATCTTGGTATAGAGAGAATATATAATCCATGGCAGTCACCACAAATCTTCACGTATTTTATTCTGCATTAAAGTCCAGCATATACAGGGGAGGTCTAATATAGACACGTAACAGCTGACGGCTGTTTCACATCAACCGACGCTTAATCAGAGCCAAATTGCCTTGGTTTGGCAGTGGAGATACAACAATTGAGTCTGTAGGTCAGCATCAGCAGAACCAATTTTGTTGTACAGAATAAAGTACAGATATTCAGCAGCAGGTTAAAACTCAAATACGGGGTACATACACATGTTTAGGACATAAGATTCAGAGAACATGCTTTAGGAAGTAGGACTCCGCTCCAAGCTCAGAATACAGGATCAAATACAGGCTTGAGGTTACAAGTTCATGCACAGGATACAAGGTAGACAAGTAACTGGTGAATAACCAAGGAATTCAGAGTTTAGCAGCAAGGTCTCAGCAGGCTCATAGTCAGGATATAAGGTACAAGTACAGGTTTAGGATTTAGGGTAGAGAGCAGAACTGGGGCACATGGTAGCGGGATTTCAGAAGTCTCATATTCAGGATACGAGGTACAGGCTCAGGTTCAGGATAAAGGCTTCGGGTCCAGGTTTTAGATATATGGGTAGGGTCCATGCTCTAGATACAGGATTAAGGTCCAGGCTCTAAATACAGGGTTTGGGGAAAAGATCTTGACACAGAGTAAAGGTCCAAGCTCTACGTAGATACAAGGTTCAGGTCCAGGGTCTAGTTACAAAGTTCCAGTCAAGGCTCTGGATACATGTTTTAGATCCAGGCTTAGTAAACATAGTTTAGGACCAGGCTCTGGATATAGAGTTCAGATCTAGTTTTCTGATACAGGGTTCTGGTCCAGGCTTTGGATACAGGATTCAGGACTAGGCTTGGAATACAGGCTTCAGGTCAATGCTCTGATTATAGGGTTCATGTCAGTGCTCTGAATACGTCATGGTTCTAAATACAGGGATCTTGTCAAGTTTCTGGTTATAGGGTTTATTTTACCTTTCTGGTTACAGGTTTCAGGAGTAAGATACATGGTACAAACTCAGTCTCTGAATACAGATATAGATTCAGGGTTTAAAGAAACATGGTAGACAGACAGCAGAAGCAACAGGCTTGCGCACAGTGAAGAAAACAACTTTGCTAACTAGCTGTAAGGCCACAGTGTAGTGATTCAAATACTTAGCTCACCAGTCTGATGGTTAGTTAATTGCATATACTTTTTTTTAATGTATAGAGGAGCATTACCTACATTATTTACAAGTAGACATCCTTCAGAAAAATCTATACCGTGTGTTATACATTTTTTGACCTATGCCACTTTGTGCCAACTTCAGACCCTAAATGAAGGAGAAGTGCATGATGTTAAGGTCCGCTCCTTGTTTTCTATTATTCTCACATCTGCCTTCATTTTATATCTCCATTACCTATTTCTAAATTCCCTGAGAGGCTATTTCATGTTTTTGACATATCTGCAAAAGTTCATTTGGAAATTGGTGGGGTTTTCCACTTACATTATGTAAGTACTGACCTTAGTCTTACATGTTTCTTTTTGTGGTGCCACACATGGAATTACTTAAATATAAGAAAATCTCCAGATTTTCTCATATGACATTTTAAGCGATTGTGTTGCCTTTTAGCTTTCTTTTTTCTTTTGTGCTCCCTTCACATCAAAGTTTTATTCTTTATATAAAGTATACCTTGGAAGGATCGCCTACTCTCCTTACTTCCAAAGGAAGGCTTTGACATATACTTCTGAAATGAACAAAAAGAAAAGGACCATTGATTGTTATCAATAAGTAATTCTAACGCATCCACAGTACTATACACCTTCATGTACATAAAGAGATATGAAAATATAAGTTCAAATTAAATTCATAGGTGTCCTAAGATTGAGTAGGTGATGAATAGATTAGTTAATAAAAAAGAAGCATTAAGAATTACAGTATTTTTCATTTTCCTAAACGTCTAAGGAAGGGTGGACAACCTCTTTTAGTCTAAGGACTACATTATCATACTGTTGAAAGTCAATAGGCCGCAAAAAAACATTTGCATCGTTCCCACAGACATAACTTTTTGGAGTCGTATTGTTTAACAGCACCTTATTCAAGTGTATATGGCTTAGTGTTTGACTTTTAGCATTTGTTTTGAAGAGCAATCCAAACTTAAAAACTGCAATTCCGCTATTGTATTTAGTATTTTGTTCCCAAAATTTAATTGGTGAGGGTTGGAGTTGGAAAGACAAAGTAAGTTTTCTCCCTTTATTAGATGTTGTGATCCAATATAAAAGTTACTTCTAAGGGTATGTTCACATGACGTGTTGGAAACGCATTCAAGAGCGCTGCGTAAATCGCATCAAAAAGGCATCCAATATGCAGGTGCGTGTTTGGATGCGTTTTGGCTGCAGCAGAAACGCACCCCATAGTTTTAAATAGGGCGTCTGCTGCGTTAAACGGACCAAGAATTGACATGACAATTCTTTGAATGGATCAGAAAGACACGCATCGGCGATCACTCGTCTGAACGCCGATGCGTGATTTACATTGAAAGCAATGTAAATCACACCGCACATTGTTAGATGCGTGTTTGGGGCCGTCAAAACGCGTATTTAAAAAAGGATCCAAAATTGGATCCAACATGCCGTGTGAACATACCCTGAGAGTTAAATGGTCAAGATATCAGTCATAGCTATTGACGTAGAAGGCCATCTGTGAAGCATTCCTCCTAAAAATGATGGTACAGGTACATACAGTTATGGTGTGAGCCTTCATGGCTGAGCTGTTAACCCCAGTTTTTTTTAGTACACAGCTACAGCATAACAATTATTTTTTTATTATTATTATTATTATTATTATTATTATTATTATTATTATTATTATCATCAGAGGAAAGGTTAAAAAGAAAAAAAGAAACGTCTTTTTTTCTAAGCTCTCTCTATTTTATATATTAAAAAGCACTACCAATATACAGTTTTATATGTTGTTTCCCTTTTGGATTTGTTCAATTGGTCATTGGGTTTTAGGTAATTTTAGGTTGCTAGGTGGGGGGAGGGTAGGCACTAAAAACGATGGGATATGGCAGTGTACCCCCACTAAGATCAGAAAAAGACCTCTGGTGGTATTTTTTCATAACTTTCTTTATTGCTGTTTTCCACTATAACTGGTGCTGATATATTAGCCCCAGTTATAGTCCCAGCAGCTGCATGATCACTGTGAAGCTACAGATTCTAGAAGGATGTTTAGGAACATTCTTGCAGAGTTGCTTGTGCACTGCCCAGGGGCTTACAATTTATAGGTGGTTCGCAGGTGGTAAATAAGAGGCTTCCAGTAAGAGTATATTTACATATAGGTGCATTGATGTTGAAAATTTCCACTATAATCACCTACCTAGTGCTTCCATGGAAACACTTCTCAAATCTGTACACAAAGCCTCTGGTGCTGACGTATTGTCAGATGTGACCATTTCAGCTTTTCGTTGCCTGACAAATTATCACTTGAGCTCTCAGTTCTGTTCTGTGGGAGTTCAAAGTGCAGCCAAGCATACTCCCTCGGCTGTACTCTAAACTTCTATAAAACTTAATGGAGAGCATTGTGCATGCTTGGCCGACTCTATATTAATAATAATAATAATTATCTTTATTTAAATACCAGCAACATATTCCGCAGACCTTTATAATGCAGAGGGTACAGGGACAGACAAAGCCAAAAATTACATAGTAACAAAGCTATTAACAAATCAATGAAGAGGTGTGAGGGCCCTGCTCGCAAGAGCTTCCAATATATGTGAAAACAAAAGGTAGGAAGTGCTTAATTTGGGCAATGGTCCCGCCAGCTTCCATAAATATAGGGCAATGCACTTTAAAGTGGATGAACCTGTCACCCAGACAGTACTTGTACAGATAAGTGCATGCAGGAATGAAGGGCTGTACTTCCAGCTCATGCTGCCATAGGCAATGTCTCAATAAGCCCCCATTAAAAAGCCTCTGTACACTTATCAATCATCACCATTACTTGCTAGTTTCTGAGCAATTGTAATGATAATTGTTCAGTGTTAACAAGGGAAAGATCAGTGATAAAACTATCATTGATCATCAACTGTAATGCTGTAAAGTAATTGCTGCCAGCGACAAGATTGATAAAGGTAAATGTCAGTCATTGTAACATTTACACTTGGCATTGCTGCCTAGTGCACAACCAGCACTATGGACCACATGTATGAAAACTGTCTAGGTTTAAAACTCAATTTGTTGCCCATAGCAACCAGAGCGCCCCTTTCATTTTTTCAGAGCACTATATGAAATGAGAGGGGCGCGTTGGTTGGTTGCTATGGGCAACAAAGTGAGTTTAGACCTAGACAATTTTCATACATGTGGCCGCATTTTAAAATCGCTGTACCGCGGTTTTTGGCGCAGGTGAACTAAAAGAAAACAATGCCAGTTTTCAGATTTCCTGATGGCATCATACATTGACTGTATGGGAATCCACCAGAAAATAGAGCATGTTCTACCTTCCAGTGGAGGTCCAATGGTTTAGAAATCAGACAGTAAAAAATTCGTACTGTGTAGACTACAACATGGATTTTCTATTGATGTCTATGGGCACAGGATTACAGTTGGATTTTTGAGGATTCTAAATACTGAATCCGCTTAAAATCCAGATATAATCCTGTGCTATATAGCCATAGCCTTACACAGTGTTTTTTGTGTCACTTGAAAAAGTCATGTAGAAAACACCTGCAAGTTAATGTGTTCTTACGCCTTTCTGTGCAATCTTTTTAATTTGTGTTTTTGAAGTTCTGCAAGAAAAATAAGCCATGCTTTCAACATATCATACTATAAAAGGGCGACATGTATGAACAGGTGTGCTTTGAGCCAAAAAGAATGTATGAACAGGCGCAGCCTAAACTTTGGCGCGTTAAGTGCCTTTGCAGTTCGCCAAAGACACTTTTTAATGCGCCAAAGATTAGGGGTGTTCTGGGGTCGTCACATCACATTCATAGAAGTGGATACATTTATGATTCTTTGACTCCAAATCTAGGCGCAGAACAGTGAGAACAGCCAGACCAAGTTAAAGTAGGTGCCTGAGCCAGACTTGTCGTAGACTGCACCTGTATGTATGAACTGCAGAAGAACAGGTTCATACATTCTGGTGCAGTCTATACTACCATAAAGCTATTTCGAACTGGTCTATCAGCGCCAGAATTCATACATGTCGCCCAAAGTGTCCATAAAAGCATATAAAAATGCTAAGTTGCTGTAGACTGTCTGTGATTGGAGGATGGGATTTAGCCACTCTCCTACATAGATTAAATGAGGAGCCGTTTTCCATTTAGCATAAACTAGGGATTAAAGACATTTGTGTGTCACGAGTTTAATTTTGCATTTCATTCTTCTTTGCAGCATGACAGTCGCAGCCTGGGCAGCACAGATCTAGATGCAGACAGCAAACCTATCAAATATTGCTGTGTTTACCTCCCAGATGGCACCGCATCACTCACAGCTGTCAAACCAGGACTAACCATACGGGAAATGCTGGCTGGAGTCTGTGAGAAGCGAGGATATAATTCTTCAGATGTGAAAGTGTACCTGGCTGGAAATGAGCAGGTATTAGTATAGGGAAGTACATAGAAGACATTGTGGAGGGTTATTCCGTAATGTTGGACTCATATAGCAGTATCTAGCATTTACAGTCAAACAGCCTCTTTATGTTGTCTCAATATTACGACTACTATAAAAATACTTTCTAATTGATTTGACTTGATTCATAGATTATAGTAATCATTAGTAACAATGGCTATAGGCATAGAGATAATGGGGCACATTTATCAAGGCAGCTGTGCCAGAATTATAAAGGCGTCCATGCTTTACACCACATTTATCGAGTGTTTTAGACAGTTTCTAGACATTTCTGCACTTTGTCTGACAAAACAGGTGTGGCTTCAGTAAAAAGGACGTGGTTCAGTTGAAAAAGTGGAGTGGCTGAGCATGCGCCGCCATGTGGCAAAAAAAAGCTCAAAAATGTTGGTGCAGTTTTTGGCATGAAGTAGGGCAACTTAAAAAAAGGTGTAAAGTTAAACTAACCATTCTAACATGCTTCAGACTTATCAACACTATGATAAATGTAGCGCATTGTAAGACTAGACAGTTCTAACCTGCTCCAGATTTATAGACACTATGATAATTGTGGTGCATTGTAAGACTAGACAGTTCTAACCTGCTCCAGATTTATAGACACTATGATAATTGTGGTGCATTGTAAGACTAGACAGTTCTAACATGCTCCAGATTTATAGACACTATGATAATTGTGGTGCATTGTAATACTGTCTAGTCTAGCGTTACACTGTCTAAGATCTAGACACTATTGATAAATCTGCCAGATTGAGTATAATTGTTGGACAGTGGCAGCGATAATGGTAATGGTGATAATAATAATGCCACATACATTCCAGCAATTGTTGCAAGGCACACATTTTTTGTAGACCTTAGTCATAATGATTATACATATTCTTAACAGATAAAAGATGTCCTTCTTTCTCTGATGATCTTTGTTTCTGGTTGTGATGTTGAGAACTTTATTTCCCATGATCTAGAAAAAGTTATTTTCAAACATTATCCTCATTGACAATACATGTAACTAATGATTATATATATATACCTTAAAGTTTAGAGTCACAAACCATAGGATATATGTAAAGGACATTTTATGGCAGCTGCAGTGACTTATCTCCAAGGATGGCAAATGTGACATGCTGGGACTTGTAGAACTAGTTCCAGCATGCCCCATCAGCCATCCTGTGAGATGTGTGTGTGTCAGTATCATTGCACTGTTCTCGCCCCCATCCCTCACTTACTTGTACACTCTCCTGTCCTGGGATGTTCGGGACCTGTGGTGACATCAGTCACATGACCTCCCTGCACAGGTCCTTCAAAACTCTTCTACAACAATATGTCCCAGGGCTGTTTCTCAGGGTGCGGGGGGCTTGGGAACACCCACATGCCCTCCCCCCCCTATTCTCTCAGCCCACCCTTAGGGACGGCACTGTGTATGGGGAGCTGCAGCAATGATTTCCACTATGTCTTATTTTCGGGGGGTGCCTTATATTAGGGAATTCAACAAAATCTCTGCTATGTCTTACTTTCAGGGGTGTCTTATTTTCAGGGAAACATGGTATACAGTATCACCCCTCACACACACAACAGTAAAAGAAAAAAAAAAACTGATGAGATTTGTGTTCCAGGATTTCATCGCTAGGATTGCCACTTTTCCACACAAATATACTGGCCTGGCGACAAACACTGACCAACTGTAACCTATTTTCATGATTTTGTTTCAACATTTTTTTTTTAACAAAGCTACAGCCAAAAACCTAAAGATAAAGGGTGACATGTCCGAAAATTTATGGCGCTGCAGCAGTTTTTAGGCGCATTAAGTCAGTATAAAGTCCGATCCTCTCAAAAATCTGGCATAAGGCATAGTAAACTTAATACACCTAAAGAGCCGCATTGCACAAATCACGGTGCATAGCGTATCATTTGTAGTGTATATATTGCGCCTATCGAGGCACATTGTGTAATGGAGGTGCATAAAGCATCATTAATAGTGTATGTAATGCACCTCAATAGGCGCGTTGCATTATGGAGGCGCACAGCGTATCATTGCTATTTTAGGCACATTAAAATGTGTTGTGCCCCGCATATAATGCGCCTAGTTTTGGTGTATGACAGTTCATTTTCATCGAGAATATG
Organism: Phyllomedusa bahiana; assembly: GCA_025379985.1. NCBI lineage: Eukaryota > Metazoa > Chordata > Amphibia > Anura > Hylidae > Phyllomedusa > Phyllomedusa bahiana. The sequence goes on from JAODAL010003628.1 coordinate 92,132, forward strand.
GTGTCAAAGGTGTTTTTGGCGCAAAATAGACCAAAAAAAGGCGCTTGCGTATTGGAAAATGTTGCCCCAAACATTTTATAAAAATGAACCATAACTCAGGTCAATATTATTGTACCATTCGTCAAACTTTTAGGGGACAAAATGTGCAGGTCGTGTACACAAGTCTTGCTTATGAATGAATCCTATAGGCTTTTTTGCCACTGAAATCAGTGTTATTGGCTCTTTGCTGTCCTATTGCTGATGCACCAATGGGACCTAGATGATGCATTCTCAGGGCTATATGGGTTTTAGCAACATAGGACTATTCAGATAAAAGTAATCAGACTACGCAGGTGCTGTCTTATTAGGCAAAACTATCGGCACTTGCTATAGCATATTAAATGCTATAATTATCTGCTAGACTTTTGGTTCACCAATCTGGAAGGCATCTTACTTGATTAATTATGTTTACATATTTGGCCAATTTAAGCTCCTGATTTGTCAGATTATGAGAATAACACACATTTGCTTATATTTCCAAAAAAGGTAGAATACAGCCAAAATATTCCTCAATGAGATCCGTTAGTAATTCCGAAAAAACTGCAATAATGGGATATGGTTGGTGCCCGCCAAAGGATGTTGCAATCTAATTTAGCAGTATATTATAGACAATATCAGTAAAAATTAAATTTCCTATTCAAACATCACTTCGTAATATACGCATAGTAGTGTTAAACCCTTTTTGTGAAGTTATACACATCTATCACTATAGAGAGAAGTTATTACTAAGTACACACAAATAAGTACATTATATAAAGCAATGAATGTACATAAACATAAAAAACTGGATGAATACATATAAGATGTAATCCCGTCAAATACGATAGAGACATATTATTGCGGGAGATAAAATACAATTGAATAGGGAAGAATGTACACATAGAACTGAGTAAACGTACAAATGTTTTGGGTGCTTATTGCATGAGGATTTTAGCCATCCTATTGATAGTAATAGAATTTTTTAAACATTTCCTGCATGGAATAGGGCCGAAGAATAAACATGTTCAAAGTTTTTTGACCACATGTCGGTTTTGAAAACCATGCACCGAAAATACACTTTGTATGAACTACAAAGCATATTTTCTATTGAGGTCAATGGAAATCGTTTTCTCCCACTTTTCAATGAGGATTTCAAGTGGAATCTGCCTGTGTACCCAACTAGAATTCCTTGTTGTGTGAATATACCGTCAAGATTCTAAAAAAAATCTATGTAAAAAAAATTTCACAATAATAAAGGTCAATACATAGAGCACGGGTGTCAAACTGCGGCCCTCCAGCTGTTGGGAAACTACAACTCCCATCATGCATTTGTACAATCTATAACAGGGGGCATGATGGGAGTTGTAGTTTCCTAACAGCCGCAGTTTGACACCCCTGACATAGAGCATGTAGATGTATATGTTAATACGTTATCCTACGTTTAGGCCAGACATTTGTCTGCCTCCAATGTTTGGAGTGATACTGCCATACATAAACTGACTACTAGATGGCGCATTTGATCTTTGCATGGTATGAGAAAGAGAAATTGAATTAAAGTGAATGCTGTAAATAATACCATTTCGTTTCAAATTTTTAGCTCTAAAATCAATCCTAAAGCAAAAACCATATAACGTAACAACACAGATTGAAATCTAATATACTGTATCTATGTAACATTTGCATTTTTAGTTTATGACAGTGAATTGGAAGTGTTCTGTATTGATGTTCTCTTCATAATAGGCCTGATGCTGGAATTCATAGGGACTACTAATACGAGACAGTACATACTGGTAATTATCCCTCCAATTTCTCATTTTCCCATACTAAACTTCCTTATGCAGGATATAGCAGGGAGGTCCCTTGACACTGATAATGTAACATGTGTGTTTGTTCATGAATCGACTAGAAAGAAGCACTGCATAAAGCTTGGTAGCTTGAAATATTCATTCACTTTCACTATGTCCACACACATCAAGTACAAAATACTGGGTGGACTTATCAGAATCCGACCAGTATTTTACACTCAGTTTCCGTTTTTTGGCCTGTTTTTTTGCTGTGGTTTTTGGATTCGGTCATCCCTTTAACATTGCATAGTACAGTACATTTTCTGCCGTTTTCCAAGTGAAGTTTCGGCAGAAAAATGTACATGTTCTAAGGGTGCGTTCCCACTGCACAGGACAAATACCGTCCGGTTTGGCGGCTGGTATTTGTCCTGTTTTGCTGCCGTCCCCACGGCCGTGGGGGGATGGCTTTTCTCCGCGACCGGACCGCGGGCGGAAAAACCGCCGGATGGAAAACCCGTGCAGTGGGGACTGCTGCACGGGTTTTCCATAAACCACCATTGTGCTCATTTTTGGCCGTTTTTTCAGGCGGTCTGAAAAACCGGCCGAAAACCCGTGCCGTGGGGACATGCCCTAAGTTCTTCGGTTACATAGTTACACAGGTACATAGTTTGTCAGGCCGAAAAAAGATATACGTCCATCCAGTTCAACCTATTGTGCTAAAGTGTTAAAGTATTGATCCAGAGGAAGGCAAAAACCCCCATGAGGTAGAAGCCAATTGTCCTCAGGTTAGGGAAAAAATTCCATCCTGACTCCAATCTGGCAATCGGAATAAATCCCTGGATCAACGACCCCCCTCTAGAATCCTAGACACTATAACTTATTATATTATCATGCTCCAGAAATGCATCCAAGCCCTTCTTGAACTCTGTTAGTGAATTCAACCTGACAATTTCCTCTGGCAGAGAGTTCCACAGTCTCACCACTCTAACAGTAAAGAATCCCTTTCTAAGTTTATGTAGAAACTTTCTTTGCTCAAGACGTAGAGGATGCCCCCTTGTTCTAGACATAATCCTGGGTATAATAGATCTTGTGAGAGATCTCTATTATGACCTTTGAAATATTTAAACATATTTATTATGTCCCCCGAAGCCGTCTTTTCTCTAAAATAAATAACCCTAACCTTGCTTATCTTTCTGAGTATTGCAGTCCACCCAGTCCTTTTATTAATTTTGTTGCCCGCCTTTGTACCTGTTCAAGCTCTACAATGTCTTTCCTGTGCACTGATGCCCAAAACTGTACACAATATTCCATGTGTGGTCTAACCTTTGTATTGTATAGTGGGATAATAATGTTCCCATCATGTGCATCTATGCCCCTTTTAATACAACCCATGATCCTATTTGCCTTGGCAGCTGCTGCCTGACACTGGCTGCTACAGTTAAGTTTACTGTCCACCAGGATTCCCAAGTCCTTCTCCATGTCACTTTTACCCAGTGTTTTTCCATTTAACATGTAATCATGTAATGGATTTTTCCTCCCCATGTGCATAACCTTGCATTTATCTGTGTTAAACCTCATCTGCCACTTCTCTGCCCAGGTCTCCAACTTATCCAGATCCCTTTGTAATAACACATTATCCTCTATTGTGTGGATTCCTTTACAGAGCTTAGTATCATCTGCAAAGATCGATATTCTACTGTGCAAACCTTGTGTAAGATCATTTATGAAAATATTAAAGAGAATAGGGCCCAATACTGAGCCCTGTAGTACCCCACTAGTAACAGGGATCCAGTCTGAGTATGCACCGTTAATTACCACCCTTTGTTTTCTATCAGTGAGCCAGTTGCTTACCCATTTGCACACATTCTCCCCCAGTCCAAGCATTCTCATTTTACTTACCAACCTTTTTTGAAATCTGACCTCAGAAAATCCAAACTGTGTAGACTACAGCTCGGATTTTCTATTGGGGTCTACGGGAACGGTTTTTCAGTTGGATTTTTATGGTTTTCAAATCACAAAATCTGTATCAAAACCCAACTGTAAAATTATGCCATATAGACATAGCCTTAAAGTTTACAATCCATAGTTCCTTACAATGTAACCTAAATCACATTAAAAAATTAGCCTTACTTCAAAGTAACTATAAGTGTAGACTGGACAAGGACGTGACTAATGCCTCAAGTCATTTGATGGCGCTTTTGAACAATTAGCCACTTTCTTCACACGCTGCCTCCACAACCATCATGCTTTGTTACAACCCACTTCACTTGTATGACAAGGAAATATACACAATATATGTCATTTAACAAGTTTTTTAAAATGTCATATTTTTATGGGGCTTTAGCTATACAGTGGTACCTTGGTACAAGTCACTAATCTGTTCAAGATCCTTGGACTTATACCAAACTAAACTTATACCCAAACAAACTTTTCCCACAGGAAATAAATGGAAATAATCCGTTCTTATAATAATTATAACAATAGGATTATTGTGTAAAAACCCACAATACTACTCACGTTCCCCAAAGGCAGCCTGGATGGAGCTGTAATAGCGGGAAGTATGAGCTATAGCTAGCCGCAAGGTGACTGTGTTTTAGCAGAGCTAGATCAACTTAACTCTGCAGAGGGTTGAAGATGGCGGCTCTGTCGGAAGGTAAGTGAGCGAGGTATGCTAGAGTCCTGAACCACCTCATACACACTGTTGAATACTCGGAATGAGCAGGCTACCGTGCAGTCCATTCCCCAAGTAAGCCAGAGCAGGAGATGAGAGAACCAGGTCTAAAAATGCAGGGGATACAACAACTATACAGGTACAGCACTTATGAGAGGACCGATAGTGCTTGATAATAGAAGCTGCGTGGAGTGTCTGTGTACGGCTGAAGCAGCGCTCATCTCCAGAAGCAACAGGCTGCTAAATCCTCCATTCTCGCTTGAGAGAATCGGCTGAAAGTTGTACCGAGACCCTCTGTTACATGTCCACTGCCATGCAGGTCCAGGCCATCTCGAGTCTTAGTCACAGAATCAGTAAAGTATGAGTATTGTAAAAAATACAACTTTATTAGTTTTATATTTAAAAATATTCCAAATCTATATACTTTACAAAGGTACCAATGATATTATTGTCACTGTCTATCAGACTCCTCTTACGAGTCAGGGAAAAGAAGACAACAATTAAATACGGAAGACACATGGAAAAAAGGAGACTTGCAGTTCGTCATCCTGACCTGTCCTCTTAGATGTCCAATAGATCAAAGACAGGTGTGCTGGGAACCTTTATTATGACTTAAATTCTCACCCTGCACTGGTCTCTCAAGACAAGCAGAGTTTTCGCCCCGAAAAGGACGGCCTCACGATAGGCTAATCCTAATTAACTTCTACTGTCTATCCCTGAAAAAAAAAAATACAAAACAAACACAATATAAATAAGGAATACACAAAAAAGGATAAATGGAGTCAAATGGTAGGTGAAAAATAACCCCGAATCACATTCCAAGTCCAACGCGTTTCCCCTCTGTGATAGAACAATTACAGAGGTTCAGCAGGGGACATAACTTAAACCAAATTAGTAACAAAAAATGCAAAAAGTGCAAAAAATAAATGGCTGACACTAAGGGCTCACTTTGTTGCCCATAACAACCAATCAGAGCGCCCCTTTCATTTCATATAGTGCTCTGGAAAAGTCCAAGGGTGCTCTCATTTGTTGCTATGGGCAACAAAGTGAATTCTAGACCTAGCCTGCTTTCATACACGTTGCCCTAAGTTCCCTGAATGTATCAAAGGAGCTGAAGTCTGATATGACCGATGTAAGGTGCCGCACACCTCGAGTCTTATTCCAAACAAATGTTGTATACCAAACTAAATTTTTCGAATCCAAATAGGACTTATATCAAGTTGTCTTGGCCTCATCACTTTGAAATTGGTAGGGATTGTTACGACAATTTCACAACACATTTTGCATTGGGGCTTGCACCATTTATTTATAAGTACATTTATAAGCTACACATATTATATCTTTTTTATTTTTTAACAGTGTTTTATATTTGTCAATATCACCCGTAGTGAACTCACGTACTGGGCATTGAGCTCTTCCAAGTCGAGCGCATCTCTTACAAGAAGTCTGTAACAGGCGCCTCTTTTTTGAACAACATTAGAGATAGGGAACTCTATTATTGGTCAGTTTAATTTTCCCTCCGTAATTTCAACCAATCATCAACTCCGTATCCTTTTTCAATAGATATTTTATTCCTTCTATGATGGGTCACCTCGTTTCCCCATAGAAAAACATGGGAACAGAGTAGCTCTCCATCCTATTGGCCAGGACGAATTTCCCGCCTTAATTCTGACCAATGGGATTCTCTTTTTATTCATAGTCCCTTCTTTTAAGTTTTCCTATTGGTGTTTTTAGTTTGCCATGTTTAATAATCTGAACCAAGATAGGTTCCTTCTTTGCACCAATTACATTGTCTGTTAATATGTATATAAACTTGAAGTTGAGTTTTTTATTGTATGTAACACTTTAGCATCTGATGAAGTGCTTTCTAGCACAAAACGCGTTATGCAAGTTACAATAAGTGTTAAGGTCACCTTCTTAATGCTTTTTATGGAATAAAGTGAAAATTTTATCCTACGTCGATTCTGCACGAGGATTTATTCCACGAGACGAGCGCCTGGTCCATATTTTCTACATTCATAAATATGGCTTGTCATATGAATGGACGCATTTATAAAGTGCTGTGAGACATTTCCATACATATTGACGAATGCTGTGCTACACTACCTACGATTGTCAAGTATGCACCAGTTTTCAAAATGTGGGAAAAATGTAAAATAATTACTGAACTAGAAAATTAGTCCAATCAACTTAACTAAACACTGTCAGCCAAGAGGAGTATTGAGTATGCAGGAAAAGGTGACTAGACATCACATAAATAAGTTGAACATGAATAGGAAATTCTATCATTCTAATTTTCTGTGCACATTGGGTCACCGCCAATATGTGTAAGGCCCCATATTTCAGCTTTATGAGTCCAACAGAACCTTAATTGCTGGAAACAATTGGTTTGTAGAGGGTTTGATGTAATACATGATATCATGTAGATAAAAAGGTGGTCTTTTTGATGAGCTTGTCTCTCAGAGAGATTATATCAGAATGTACCTACTGTCTCTCCCCAGGACATTGATTTATAGCCTGTTAGCTTTTAAATATACGTTTTCTGGGTTGTTCTTGCAGAAGGCGCTGGCTCTTGATCAGGATTGCACGGTTCTTACTGACCAGGAAATCAAGCTGGAGAACAGAATCAGTTTCGAGTGAGTTAATTTCCTTTATTGCATGGTTTTGGGTTATAAAAAAAACCTACATGACATCATGACAAGAGCAACAATAATCTCTCAAATAGCTGGAACCTATGACAGTGATGCTTGCATTTTCCTCATAAACATAGGGCTGGCTGGTTTTATATACAATTTCCTTCCTGATCTGATGAATATACCACAATTTGTTTTCTACACACACCGCTATGGTGCTTCTGATATACCGGACTGCTTTTGAGCCACACTCAGGGCCACATGTATGAAAACTGTCTAAGTCTAAATTTCACCTTGTTGCCCTTAGCAACTAATCAGAGCACCCCTTTCATTTTTCCAGAGCACCACATGAAATGAAATGGGCGCTGTGATTGGCTTCTATGGGCAACAAAGTGAATTTTAGACCTAGACAGTTTTCATACATGTGGCCCTCAGTGCCTATCATCTAGCCAGCCAGTAAGTTCTACTCTGCACTGATGAGGAGAAAACACCCCGAAACAGCTGTATGCAGATGAACTGGCACGGTTTGAATCCCTTTCACATTGCAAGGCTCAGTGCGTCAGATGTGATTTGAGGAGTGGAGTTCCAGCTCTTTTCCCATAAGCCTTTTAGAATATTTTCTTACATAAAACACAGTAACATGCTGGAATCCTCTCTGTATATCAAATTTACGTTGCAAATAATAGAGGACATACACATTTACATTTTTAACATGGCATTTCTTCTTCCAACAGAAAAGATTTCCAATCGTCAGTAATGATTGCTTTAATTTTTGAACATCTACAACACACAGGGGCATAACTGTCATCCATCAGGTCCCATGACAAGATGAGATTGGGCTCCAACACCTAATGACAGGAAACAAAAATAGCAACATTGGAAGCAATAATTAACTGTTTAAATTATCCACAAAATATATCAGGGTACTGCTAGAGAGCAGAAAGCCACAAACTTGTTATTCCATAGAAAAAAGTACAATGTTCTTGCACCTAAGTGGGCCGCATAGCGGCTGCTATGGCTATAGTTACACCTATGACAACACAGGTGTTAAAACCAAGGCCCACAGGCCAAATCCAGCCTTACATTTTATACAGCCTTACAGTAACATTTGGCCCTTTGAGTGTAATCATAATGCTCATGTGGCCCTCGGTGAAAGTAAGTCTGACATTCTTGATCTACAGGGATCACGACATGTAAATTCAGCTAAATGGGAGAATCATTGTAAAATATGGGAGAACACAGAATAGTAATGTCCTGTATTCTTGATGAAAATATTAAGACTCATCATAAACTTTTGTAACTTGAATACTTTTGGAAATTGCAGATAAGGAAATTGAAGTAAATTAAGCAATGAAACATCATGGATTAATGGTGTAGACTACTGTTTTTATTAATCTTCTGACACCAAAATTAAATATTTAAGGTGACATGTCAGTTTTAAGACACATTAAATGAGTGTATAGTGCGCCTGAATGAATGAACCTGTCAAAAGTCTGGTGTGTAGTATACCATGCATTGCATAATTAATGCACCTAATCTAGATGCATAGCATAACTTAGGCGCATAGCATATCATTGCTAGCATATTTGATGTTTCTACTTTAGGCGCATTCAAATGTATCGTGCCTGGCGTATAATGCGCCTTGTTTTGGTGTACTAAAGTTCATTTATATAGCGAATAGGGCATCAACAGTTTTTTGCGCAAAATAACTAACAAAATGGCGCAGCCCTAATGTGACATGTCGCCGATTGTGTATATGCGGTATGTATATAGCGTATATGTCTTACGACATTTAATTTTTGTCCTCCACTGGTGGTATCTGTTGGAATACCTTGAAAAAGTCATAGGAATCTATAGGGTAAGTGTAGTCTACCACACTTTTGTGTTTGGTACTTAAAGCTATAACTCAGGTAATGGTAATGCACCATGATATCACGGCACAGAACATTATCTCAACTTTTTCAACGGCTTTCGTTGTTCTCTAAGATAAAATAATATGAAATGCAGAAGTATAAGTTTTATGTTGGAATACCCTTTTTAAGGTATCCGGATTGATACCTGTGATGTATGGCCCAAATGCAGTGTAAACGGGACTGATAGATCCACTGGTAGTAGGTTGTTAACAGTTTTAGTGATTTATATAACTGAAGTCCTGTGCTAAAATTTGTAAAGACTTTAAAAAAAATGTATGCAAACCATTGTTTTCTGACATTTCCTGACAGGTTAAGCAAATCAGCTCAAGCCATTGTTAACTAGTGATTTCTCTAAAAACTGATACATGATGGCAAAGGGCAACCTTGCCAGGTGCCATTTGTGATGTCAAAAGGTGAAGAATGAAAACTGGCAGAAAAAACAGTAGCAGATGGAAGGGAGTACATTGAAGTTATAGAGAGGAAGACAGGGCCTCTTGTTGTTGATATTTTGTTGATAGTCGTCTGTCTTTAAAGCCCATGAATACTATATTATTGGTCAATAGAAACTGACATAGCAAGATCAACAAAAATCTATTTTTTTTCCTGACTTAAAGGGATATTCCAATTCTTAAATATGTAACTGGCATAAATTTTGTAAGTTTAGTCCCCAATGTACTACACAATGTACTAAACTGCCTTTGCAAATAAGTCTCACACACAGTCACATCATATTGCTGACGTTTATCTCCTGCTAAACATGTAGCCCTGGACATCACATTCCTCTTATTTCCACTGCTATTGGGCAAGTTTCCCTTCCTTCCAGTCTGAGTTGGAATTGTGTATCACATGCTGGTAGCTGCGCAAGTGAGCAATAGAACAGGAAAGCTATGTCTGGTGGCAGAGCTGTGTTGTGTGTGAAGATAGTGATAACAGAACCACCAAAATCCAAAGATGTGGTCCAAAAATAGTCAAGACAAATATATTCAAAAAAGTCCCAACCTCGTAAAACATAACTTTTTACGAGGGATATAAGATACGTAACAAATTGACCCATGCTGATAGGGACTCAATCCCGATATGATATACAGGTATACACAAAAGAGTCAATATACATTGGAGACAGAGATGTATACCCTATTATGTCCCTTTGACTAAACCACCCAAAACAGCACCTTAGTGGGGTTTTCGCCCTGATAAAGGGCAGCCCCGCACAACTAGGACCCACTAAATTACGGTTCCTAAACACAATTGTGTATGTATGGGGAAAAACAGTTTTCTACTTCATGGTTAAGTATTAAACAGTAAAGAGAGAGGAGAACAATCATGGGAGCGGTACAAGATAATCCATCACACAGCAAGCCCAGGCAGCATCAAAACAAAGTTGCTGTACAGAGGTGGAAAAGGTAATGAAAATGTAAAGTAACTACTTCTAATAAGTAAGATCAGAAACATATATAATTGCTGATAGATGGGATTGATAACTACATAATTACAGAATCCATTTACATGGAAATTCCAGTCACACTTTTTTTGTTAAATTTATTTATACTTTAAGTTGATAATTCTTCCTTGGCATGTTCTTAGCTTGCAGATTGAACCAATGAATAAAAGTTTGCGCATTGTGTCTAAGCCCACGAAGACCATATATGAAGCTATACAGTCTGCTTTGAAGAAGTATGGCTTAGGCAACCAACAGGTTGTTCTGCAAAAGGTAAGTACTTTTTTTTGTAAGAATTTATATTCCCTAATTTATTCTCATCACTGGATTTTCTCCTTTTTTTTTTGGCTAGAACATTTGATAAAAAGCTGTCTGCTTTCCCACTATTAGTAAATATTTTACAGCAGCGTGTAGACTCTTTATAACCAGCGAGCGAGGGGCATGCAGAAAAAAATGCTAGGGCACTATAGCAAAACTTATTGTGTGCAGAACAACTAATGCGAGCTTTGACAAATTTATTATGATGACCATAACTACATGACAAATCTTTAGATGGGTTACAGCTCTAGTTTTCAAACATGGTGGCGCTTTGTTAATTCTGGTGCAAAAAAAAAAAATGAATGAGGTGCACAGTCCTGGTTGCACATGCCTAGACATAACCTCTCCTCTCAGACAGCTCCTGAGTGTTCAACCCCCAGGTGCTGTCATTCTACTCCTGTCCCCTATACTCCTTATTAATTAGTGAAACAGTGCAAATAAATTTAAAAAGGAACCTCAATGAGCTATGTGTATTGATAAAGAAAAAAAAATCCATGGGTTTGGTTCCTGCAGGGATTTGAACCTAGGACCCTTGTGTCGGGAGGTAAAAAGCATTACCTCTAGGCTACAGTGTAGCTACTTGTAGCTCTGTAAATAAACAGACCTTTCTTTGACTAGAGAGAGGAAAGGCCTGGTGATGTCATCCTACTGGGTCACATGATATGTAAACCAAACAACTCACACACTCCCCCTTCTGAGCACACAGAGCTGAAGAGCTGGATGCGGGAGCCATGAAATGAGATTGTGGCAAAACCCCTTTAAGCTGAAACATCAAGTTGGGCCTGGTGTTGTTCTCCAACACTTTTGTTAGTAGAAAATAAGTATTTTTGATAAACAAGCCTTCAATGGTACTACTCAGGCCTTGCATCTATAGATTTATCGTTTACAGCCTGAAATTTCTGCTATGTCCTTCACAGAGCACACAATATATTCAAATAAGCTCAAGAGAAGAGACATAGGACTCCAGTGCCACCTATTCAAGGCTCTTTCCTAGGTCAGATGTGACTTTTAGGAATGCTACTTCCAATAGGTGACACTGTAGTCCTAACTCTCTTACCGTAAGCTTATTTCAACATATTTCAATATTAGTGGCACATTCATGGCTCTTACATCTCCCTACACTTTCATGGTGCCTGGAATATAGTGGTTGGCTGCAGGAAAATGACATGACTAGACTGGGAAGAGGAGGATTTCAGTGCTGAGCACTCTCATCACACGTCCAATAACATTGATGCCTCTATGATAGGTTTTCCACTAGTGCAAGCAGAAACTACTTTAAACCGGCCAGTGTCTGCTGATAAATGGTGAGGTATTCAGCTTCTATTCCTTAGCATGCTTTCTTTTAAAAGAAGTCTATTAATAAAAAAACACACAGATAAATAGATTGTCCCTCAGTCATTTTTTGAGGTATTCAGCTTCTATTCCTTAGCATGCTTTCTTTTAAAAGAAGTCTATTAATAAAAAAAAACCACACAGTTAAATTGATTGTCCCACAGTCATTTCTGGCAATTTAGAAATATTATAAATATCTCATGGGTCACGGTCCTCTTACTTTGGTTCGGCGAGCTGAAGCAGCTGGCTGTGGCTACCTACAGGAAATGGTAAAAGGGAGAGATGGTTGGTATGTTGGTACCATTTCAATGACATTTATTGGAGTTCTGAAAACAACCAAACCTTGGCTTGCCAAACGGGAGTCAATGGAGCCTTATTTTCTCATCAGAATAGGGTTTTAGAGGTGATCTCTCATCCGACAGACATTTGGGAGACAACCTGTGGCCGTGCAATGTCTGAAGAGTGCACACCTCTTTAATAATTTAATACTTTGGATCCTACCATTTGATATAGTCACTGCATGGATGGATGGTATATGATGGCAAACAGTTGTGTCTGCTTATGTATCTTTTACATATAAAGTTGTTCCCTCCAGCAGACTGTTTTATGGTTGTAGTGTAAAAGTTAGAAGCCATAAATTAAAATGGGGGTCTCTAGTTTACAATCTCAAAATGTGCAATTAAATTTTTTACGGGGTTTTCCCATTTCAGGGGCTTTATAACAAATCAATAAGATAAACCATAATGCGATAGGGGGGGATACTTTTGTGGGGGGACACAGGATTTGGGAAATGTTTCTGTTGCTCTGGGCAAATAAGGCACATAGTGCTCCACCCCCCAGTGAAAAATTCAGCCCACTCCATACCTTTTAGCCCTCTTCTCTGCCTGGTGGAGTGGCGCCTGGCAGTTTCTACCTTTTCCCAACATCCCTACCTTGCTGAATTTTGGGAACAGGTATTCACAGAAAATATTTGGTCACAATGGATATATGATTCAATATTTCAAGAAGAAAAAATTACCTAAAACTTAAATTTATTAATAAGTTAAAAAATACCCTCGATTTCCAGAATGGCATATGAATTATATAAACTCTCCCCCCCAACATTATTCCAAATAGAGAAGAGTCTGGGGCCCAAAGGGGGGCTTTTGGGAAGTCATCCCAAAAATCCCGAGGGTTGACTAAGAGGATTCTGTGAGCCCTGGGCCAACAGTGGGGCTTTAAAGTAATCCAACAGATATCCCGAGGCATACGTAGAAATGACTACAGAGGATATGTTATAACAGCAGAATCTAATAAAATCTACTGTCCCTCAATGCTATACCTATCAAAAAATCCTCTCAGGGCTACCCAAAACACTTTGCCCCGGAAAACCTAAAAATAAAATTATAATATCAATATCAATTATAAATAAAAAAAATTCTAATATCAGCCCAAACACATCTCAATTTCTGAATATACTCAATGGGCAGATGAGACACTTAATAATAAGGCAAAAAAAGAAAAAGAAAAGTATAAAAAGGGGGTTAAAACCCCCAATTTTTGGGGGGTATGGCCGTTTTTTATTAAGGGCATTGTTATGGTTTCCAGGGTCAGTAAGTGGGGTCGCCCCTTTCAGGGCAGTAGCCTTGTGATCAGTAGCCCTCAGAGGATTTTTTGATAGGTATAGCATTAAGGGACAATAGATTTTTTTTATATTCTGCTGTTATAACATATCCTCTGTAGTCATTTCTACGTATGCCTCGGGATATCTGTTGGATTACTTTCAATACCACTGCTTGGCCCAGGTGCTCTCCATCTACTTGAAATGATACGTTGGTGGATGAGTTTATATATTTTATATGACTACAGTATATCTGGGGGTATACTTTTTAAATTACATAATAAATGTTAAGTCTTAGGAATATAGTTTTTCTTCTGTGAATATATCTTGAGAACAGGCCCTGAACTTCTCACTGCAGAACAGAGAGGTGGGCACACATGCATAGCACTCTCCATTCTGTTCTATAGGAGATCTTTGTACAGCCAAGTAAGTGTGCTTGGGTGAACAGGTTTGAGAGTATCACACATATTTGTTCTGCACTGTGAAATTTTTGGCCCGTTCTTAAGATAGGTTTGAGTACTATCAATATGCAAAAAATATTTGACATGATAAACCCCTTTAAAATAACAGAAATATTTTCCTTTAGTACAATTCGTTTTGGGAGTCAATAATAGCACACAGAGGGAATACCATCTAAAATATTATTATTATAACTGTGAACATTTCCCTCTTCTTTGTCAGATACTTAAGGAAAGTCATTATGGCATACAAGCATATTACACAATAGGAAATGCAGCCAGCCACATGTCACACAAATTGCATGAGTCGGAAATGAGTCAGGATTTCATTGTCTTGTCAGATCAGTTATGTTCTTATGAAGGTCAGACAGTGTCTGAGCATTATTCTGTGCTAATATCTTGATAGATGATTCCTCCTCACTAAATGTGCTGTGCCTGAAGTAATGTAGTCATTTTATTAGTTTAAAACATATTCATGTTGTGTTATAGTGTATTTGTCTGCAGTGTTTGAGGGAAACCCTAGAACCCTTTATATTAGAGCATCTGTAAGACTAATCACGATTGCAATTGGACTTTCTAAACACCCTTTTCTCAACCAGACAATTTAAAAGGACACTGTATTTAGAACTGATTCTTAGAAAATCAAGGGGGACATGTATGAACGGGGCTGCACCAATTTTCTGGCGTCAAAAAGCTGTAGTAGACCAGTTCTATAGATGTATGAACAGTCGCACTCAAAACTTTGGCGCAATAAGCGCCAGCGAGACACTTTTTTAATGCGACAGAGACTTGGGACATTCTGGGGGCGTGTCACACCACCTTCATAGAATTAGACACATTTATGATTCTTCAATGCCAAACCTAGTTGCATACAGTTAGAACAGCCAGACCGGGTTAAAGGTGGTGCCTGAGCCTGAATAGTCGTATTGGCACTAGACTGCCCCTGTATGCATGAACTGCAGAAGAACAGGTTCATACATTCTGGAACATTCTACACTGTCTTAAAGCTATTTAGAACTCGCCTGTCAGTGCCAACGTTCATACCTGTCGCCCCAAGTGCACATTTCACATGTGCTTTGTAATGCTGTTGGAGTCAACAGAAAAGCCACAACAATGCAAAGTGTTTGTTATAGGGCCTAGTCACAGCGTCTAGAAGTCACTAATTGCTGGGAAATGTTTTCTCATTGAGACTTCAGTGATTCCCCTAGGGGTAAAAGCTATATGTGACCTTGCAACTATCACAATACGTCATATTATAAGTAGTGTTGCTTGAATAGGGCTGTGTTCGTTTTGGTTTTATTGAATTTATTTTAAAAAAAAATGTGGTTCGGGGACATCCTAAACCAAAATTTTTTCTCTAACCCCATCCCTAATTTTAACTCTTACCTTAACCTTAAATTAGGGTTGAAGTTGAGGTTTTTAAGGGTTACTTACTTTTCGGCCTCACTCCAGGCTTTGCATTGCTCTTGCCTTGGTATCACTTTTACTGTTAGGTACCGTTCCCACGGCTTATTCAAGCCGTAATTGCGAGCCGGATTGCGCTCGCAATTCCGGCTTGAATAAGGGGTGGGTGCGCCAGCCCCATAGACTTGCATTACCCATGGCACGTATTGCGCCTGGATAATGTGCAAGCGACAGAATCCACTGTTCTCTATGAGAACTGTGGATTACCGTAATTACTGCGACGGATTTGCGCCGTACTGCAGCACAAATCCGGCGCTCAGTACGGCGCCAATCCGCGGCGAAATAAGCCGTGTGAATGGCCAGTTACTGCCTAAAGCCCCATTTGGTTTCCCTAGGTCACACCTGTGTCGTGGAAAGTGGAAGTGGTGTGGGACGTTGTGCATCACGTCCATTGTCACTTTCACTTCCCAAAACAAATAAGTAACCTAGAGAAACAGGAAGTGATGTCGGATAGTCACACTGGTAATGACACCGTGGAAAGGGTGATGTGAAGTCTGGAGTGACACAGGACCTAGAGTGACACTGAAAGGTAAATGAATCCCTTTAAAACCCCCAAAATCCTAATCCCAATCTAGAGTTATGATTTTTAGAAAAATTCGATTTGGATCTAGTTGTATCAAATCACTTAGATTCAGGTCAAATCTGACATCAACCAGAATCCAAAGCCTAACACTAGTTATAAATTTGCTTTTGACTTTTTCCCTAAAAAGGATAAATAAAGCCATATTGCACTAGCCACTGCTAATTGCTGCATGGCCTCAGCAAAAAGCATTGTGTGTTTAGGTGGACTATTTTCTTTAACCCCTTAAGGACTAAGGGCGACATGTATGAATGGGGCTGCACCAGTTTTCTGGTGTACTCTGCGCCAAAAAGAATGTATGAACAGGTGCACTCCAAACTTTGGTGCGATAAGTGCCTTTGTAATGCGCCAAAGACACTTTTTTAATGTGCCAAAGATTAGGGGTGTTCTGGGGGCGAGTTACACCACAGTCATAGTAGTAGACACATTTATTATTCTTTGACGCCAAATCTAGGTGCAGAACAGTTAGAACAGCCACACCAGGGTAAAGGTGGTGCCTGAGCTAGACTTGTCATATTGGCCTGTATGTATGACCTGCAGAAGAACAGGTTCATACATTCTGTCCCGGTTCACGCCGCAGTCCCTGTTATAGACCGTCAGTGTGCCCGTGTCCTCCGTGACCTGGCTGCTGCTGCGGCATCCTCTGGCTCTTGTCATTCACCGATCCCGGCTCCTGTGTGTCCTGCAGTGGCTCCAGTTGGGAGATACGAGTCTGCCATTTGTCCTCTCTGGCCTCCCTGGTGTCCTGTGCGCACACGTGCTCCCTCTAGGGGCGCGCGCGTGGCACTGCATTTAAAGAGACAGTGTTCCTGTTTCCTGCCCAGTGACCTCTGACCCCTGGCTTCATAAGGAAATTCCTTCCTTTGCTCTGGGTCAGTTGATTGTTGTGTTTGCTCATAGATAGCGCTTGACCCCTTGGCTGCTGATTGCTGCTGTTACTGCTGTATGTTTATAAGTATGTTTACCAGTTCCTGTTTACCCGTTACCTGCTGTACATCTGCTGCTGCACCAGTCTGCTAAAGTCCTGCTGATACCTGACGTAGTACCAAGTCCGTTACCATCCTGGGACTGTGCCATCCGTTTAACCGCTACACCTGTTGTGCCCTGTGTCCATTCCAGCACTGGCTATCCTGTCATGCACTTCGGATACCCACCGCGAGTGTTACCATCTGCGCCTGCGGTGGGCCCAGAAGATTCACCATACCCAGACATTTCTAGCCTTCTTGGTTATAAAACATAACAGTACGAACTGAGCATACCATAGATCCCGCCGAAGTGACCCTGTCTGACCTCATAGCCATAGTGAACCATCATGGCATCCCCCTTGAGCAATTTTTCCAGAAGCTGCAGTCCATCACCTCCCGTCTGGACGAAGTTGTGTCTGCACTGGCATCTACACCTGCTTCTCTACCTGCTGTGGTTCTGCCTCCTGCTTCCATGACCAGTCCCAGCCTGCACCTGCCTCTATCTGCCCGATACTTTGGAGACCCCCATATGTGTCGCGGCTTCCTCAATCACTGCACGATCCATTTTGAGGTCCTGGCTCACCAGTTTCCATCGGACCATGTCAAGGTGGCGTTTATCATCAGCCTGCTCTCAGGCTAAGCCTTAGTCTGGGCTTCACCTCTCTGGGAGAAAGGGGATCCACTGACAGTGAACCTCCAGCAGCTCCTGTGCGCCTTCCATAAAATCTTTGAGCAACTTGGGCGCAACACCTCTGCTGCATCATCCCTACTCCGGTTCCGTCAAGGCGACTCCACTGTAGCCAGTATGCCATCCAGTTCCGTACCCTGTCATCCGAGCTTGCTTGGAACAGTGAGGCCCTCGTTGCTGCTTTCTGGGGGTCCTCAATGGATGCATCAAGGACGAGTTGGCTGGTCGTAACTTACCTACCACCCTGGACGACTTCATTGCTCTTGCTACCTGGATCGACATCCGTTTTGCTGAGAGGGAGCTAGAGCTTTGCCAACAGCCAGTGTTCTCCTGGCCTCGCAAACCTCCATGCCTTGTACCTGAAACCCAGTGTTGACCTCACCTGGCATCTGCATTCCCCCAAGATGAGCCTATGGAAGTCAACCGCACTCATCTCTCCACAAAGGAATGCACCCGTCGACGCAGCTTCAACCTATGCCTCTACTGTGGCGGTGCCCGACATTATCTGAAGAACTGCCTAGATCGCCCAGCTGTGCCCCGAAAACCCAAGTGCCAAGGTTTCGTTTGTGAGGTGACCCTGAATGATGGTGCTTTTGCTCCTCGTTTGACCACTCCGGTCACTCTCTGTTTTTCATCTGGTGCTTCTTATGAAGTTCCTGCTCTTCTGGACTCTGGTTCTTCCGAGAACTTCATCCACCCGTCTCTACTGGAGAAGTTCTGCCTGCCTGTCTCCCATTTGGAAAAAATGGCTACGTTTCTCATCTATCAACAGGGAGATCCTGAAAAAGCCAGTCCAGTTCCGTACCCAGCCTGTGTCTCTGAAAGTTGGAAGTTCCCACCAGGAGAAGATTTCCTTCTATGTACTGCCCAGTTCATCTGCTCCAGTCCTACTTGGGCCTCCGTGGCTCCAGCTTCATAGCCCGTCCCTGGATTGGAAAATGGTTGTAGTTGTTCAATGGAGCGAGCATTGCTATTCACACTGCCTCAAACCCGCCCATCTGGAGTAGTCCCGCCACCCATTTCTATGCCCGTTTCTGCTGTTCTGCCTGTGGAGGAACCTCAAGTGCAAGAAGAGCCTCTGGTCTGTCAAGATACCTCTGATTCCCACCCACCCCCTGCCTACTGTTCCTGCTTCTGCTCCCCAGATCCAAGAAGTTATCCTGAACTCTCTGGACACCTCCTCTGAAGACAGTTCCTGGGATACCGAGGAGGAGGTGGTTACCCCTGGCTGTTTTGTGTGTACCCAGCTTGCCGGAGGGAAGGGCTTTAGGGGGGGGGGGTACTGTCACGGTTCATGCTACGGTCCCTGGTATGGACCGTGAGCGTGCCTGTGTCCTCTGTGACCCAGCTGCTGCTGTGGCATCCTCTAGTGTCCTTGATTCTTGTTACTTGTCCTGGCTCCTGTCTTGTCCTGCAGCGGTTCCAGCTGGCAGATACGAGTCTGCCATTCATCCTCTCTGGCTTCCCCGGCAACCTGTGTGCACACATGCTCCCTCTAGGGACACGTGCGTGGCACAGCATTTAAAGAGACAGTGTTCCTGTTTCCTGCCCAGTGACCTCTGATCCCTGGCTTCATAAAGAACTTCCTCCCTTTGCCCATAGAGTTTGACCCCTTGGCTGCTGATTGCTGCTGTTACTGCTGTACTTTTATAAGAATGTTTACCAGTTCCTGTTTACCTGTTACCTGCTGATACCTGACGTAGTACCAAGTCCGTTACCATCCTGGCACTGTGCCATCCATTTAACGGCTACACCTGCTGTGCCCTGTGTCCATTCAAGCACCGGCTATCCTGTCCTGCACTTCGGCCCAGAGGATCCGCCATAACCGGATGTTTCTAGCCTCCTCAGTTAGAAAACTTAATACATTCTGGTGCATTCTACACTGCCTTAGAGCTGGTTAGAACTGTCAGCGACAGGATTCATACATGTCGCCCAAAGTGTTTTTTCTGGTTGACACATTCGTGTTTTCCTCCTCGCCTTTCTAGAGCCATAACTTTCTTTTATTTGTTCATCTACATAGACATATGAGCGCTTTTATTTTGCAGGACAAGATGTACTTTCTAATTGTGTCATTCACCATACCATAGAATATACTGGGAAACTGCAAAAAATTGTAAGTGGGTCAAAACGTGAAAAAAACCCCGTACTTGTGCTAGGTTTGCAGCTTTTTATTTTTTGCGGCATTCACTCCCTGGCGAAAATGAGGTGTTATCTGTATTCTGCAGACTGATAGGATTCCGACAGTACCAAATATGTAGGGTTTGCATTATTTTCTGGTACTGTAAAAAAAATTTTTTCTGTTTTCTATTTTTTAAATTTGCGCCACAGCACCATTTTCTGCAACCAATAACTTTTTTGCATTTCCAACCATAGACTTGAGTTATGATACATTTTTTGCGGGTTGAAGTGTATTTTTTTATTGGTACCATTTTGGGATAGATGCACCTTTTGTGATTACTTGTATTCCCATTTTTAGTGGACCTGAAATGAGCAAATAACCATAACTTTGGTGTTTTGAATTTTTTTTCTCTACAATGTTCAGTGTACGAGATAAATTATGTTATATTTTAATAGATCAGACTTTTTCAGACATGGCAATGCCAAATATTTGTAACTTGACTTGACCATTAAAGGGCACAATCATGTGAACACCACGTGGAGGGCCGCAGGGGCCCCCGATCGGCGTAAGGAACGTTGCGTGGCACCGTTTGTCATTAAAGAGAACCTGTTACATAGCTTTTGCCCCCCTTGCTGAGGACAGAACAAGCCAGTGTCAGACATGCTGTTTCCAGCGCTGTGTCCCTTATTCTGTAAGATGCTGTAGTTTTCATGTATTTAATGCTCAAATCTGCAGTTTTCAGCCAGAAGAGTCCTTCAGAGTGTCAATTTTTTTCGAACCCGGCCAATCGGAGGCTAACCCCGCCTACCACAACTGACATACCTATTACTTTGAATAGGTAGAAACATGTGAATAACTGTCAGTGGGCGGAGCTAGCATTTGGTGGGTGGAGCTAACACCTGCTCATGAATAAATTTAAGGGGTAAATGCTCTAAAACTGCTGCATCTTACAGAATAAGGGGCACAGTGGTGGAAACAGCAGGTCTGACACTAGCTTGTGCTGTCGTCAGCAAGGAGGGCACAACCTATGTGACAGGTTCCCTTTAAGTTAGCCACCAATCTAAGGGGGTTAAACAGCATGGAATGGAGCCGGCCCCATTCCGTGCGGTTACCGGCGGGTGCTGCTGCAGTTAGCAGATGGCACCCATTGCCTATGTATCAGGATCGTGCCATGACCCCGCTACATAGCCACTTAGTGACACTGGGACGTAATTTACCTCCTGTGTCTTTAAGGGGTTAAGTCATGATAACGTAATGGTGGATCTGACCGATGGAAGTCATTCTATTTTTTAGATTGTAGAGCAGTGCTGCACAGATAATTAAAATTTTTATTTTAGTTTCAACTATAAAGATAGCCAAATTATATGATTTATGTTTAGATCTTGTTGAAGCCCAGGGAAGCAGCCTAAGTGGAACATGGAATTGTGGTTTAGCCAAAAGGAGATGCTTTTTTATGGGGCGGGTGTGCAAAGAGTCCATAGAGTGAGGGGGCCCAAGAGCAAATATGAAATTTCTGATAGTGGTCAGCACCACCATACCCCTAACCACCTGCGAAGAAAAAGTTTGTTTGCCTTCCATCTTCTTTGCCTGGTTATTTTATTAATTCCCCATATACTTGTTTTCTTACATTGTAGGACCTCTGGAGCCAATATACGCTTCCTCTCTACTTGACCCCCATAACATTATTATAGTCTACCATTATAGTTTGATCAGGGTTGTTATTGGGATTTAAACTGTTTAACTGAAAGCTTTCTTTTGTACCTGCAGTATTGATTTAGTAGTTCTGCGCGGTGCTGGCCTTTTTTTTGTATTTATAGAGGAGTGGCTGCCTACATTATAATCATGCTTTCCAGTTATCCATTCAAGCTGTTTTTGAATGGATGTGGAATATACTGTAGCTGAAACCTTAATGCCCTGAAAAGTATAAAGGCCTTGCAAGGCACTGAGAGAGGTGAACTTTAGAGCAGGTCAACATCTAAATTGAAGCCACTTTGCCATTGGTAGACGGGGGGCCTCAAAGTTTTGATTAAAAATATGGACTAAGAGCTTCAGGTTTTGCACTTTATACATTAGCGAAATAAATTTTTGTGGGGGTTTGATTTGGTTGCGGGGCCCAACCCCTGTGCACCGTGCCATTTATTTTAATTTTTTGGGAGGGCGACCATTTTTGGTTGTTTTTCTAGTGTAAGCGATTATTATCGAAAAATTTGAAATCCCCACGGTTTTTTATTTGGACGTTTTTTCATCACAGACAATTTAGGTTAAAACTGAGCATAATATATTAAACGCGCCATTTTGGGCGCTTCCTTTAAAATTTTGGCGGCCAGCAAACATTTGAGAATGAGCGGGAAAGCTGGGGTGCGATGTCATGACTGGGATGTGTAGGTTGTGAGGGGCTAAAAACCAGCCCCTCGTTTTACATTGAACACCCTCCTGTTCAGAAAACATTTTGGGGCCCCCCCCTGGTACTAAAGCGGACGGTGCCGGTCTCTCCAAAAAAGCTCACAAAACGTTCTCTTTTTTTCCACAGCCCAACTATGTTTTTTAAGCTGTGAACATTAAATTTGGAAATTTAGAGATTTTATTTTTTTTAGTTATTGGGGCGAAAATTTTTAAATAGACTACGCTGTACAGCCGCGGTGTATTTATGGGTGCAAAAAACCCCGTTTTATTACCTACCAAATTTAAAAAGGTTTTGTTCATTTTTGGCACACCATTTTTGTTAAAAACCATTTTGTACGGTATACCCAGAAATTTGCTAGTAATTGCAGGTTTTTTTCATAGGTGAAAAAACCCCCCTATTATTAACATACACAATTTAATTCCGGGGGTTTTTCACTTTGGCCAGCCCAGCTTTGTTAAAAAAACCCCTTTTTGTACTAAACAAAAGGATACAGAACTTTTCTATCCCGCGGTGTTTAAAAGGTGAAAAAAAACCGTTTTAAAACCCTACACAATTTAATTAGGTTTGTTCACTTTGGGGGAGCCCACTTTGTTAAAAACCCCATTTTGTACTCACAAAGGACACAGAACTTTTTAGTCCCCCCCGGGTATTTATTTGGTGAAAAAAACCACGTTTTAAAATCCGACAAATTTTAAAAAGGTTTTGTTCATTTTGGCGCACCCCGCTTTGTTCAAAGACCCACTTTGGTCTCCACAATAGGTTTCCGGGAAAATTTTTCTAGTCACCGCAGGGTATTTTATATGCCCAAAAAACTTTTATTATCGTAACCCCAATTTAATTCTTTTTTTTTTCATTTTGGCGCAACCATTTTTTTTAGAAAGACCCACTTGAAGGGATATTACCAAAGGAAATTTGCTAGAATTGAGGGGGATTTCATAGTGCAAAAACCACCTATTTTAACAGACACAATTTTAATTTGTGTTTTTCACTTGGGCGAGCCCAGTTTTGTTCAAAGAACCCATCTTGTACTTATATTACCATAAAAAATTTTTGGTATAATTGCAGGTTTTATTTCAAGGGAAAAAACCATTTTTTATTATCTGATATAATTTCAAAAAGGGTGTTTTTTTTTTTTACTTTGGCCCGGGCCCAGTTTTGTTCAAGAGCCCCCTTTGACTTAAATTTTGAAACAAAATTTCGTAGTTATGTTGGTGTTTTTCATGGTGAAAAAAACCACCTTTTTTGTAATCCGAATAATTTTTAAAAAGTGTATTGCATGGGTGCGGGGCCCTAGTTTTTTTCAAATCCACGTTGACGACAATTCTGTAGAAAAATTTTCAGCAACGTTCTCGTTTGTCAATGCTGAAAAAAAACCGCTTTTTTTTCATCCGTGTTTTTTTAAAATAGTTTTATTGCCCGTGAATCTATTTGGGAAAAACTTGAAATAAAAAGTTTGTTAAAAAACTACAAATTCTAGTCCTACGGGCTTTTTAAATCCGGGGACGGGGAGAACATGTTGTTTTTTGTTTACTTTTCCCACCAACCGCATTTCACGGTTTCGCTAGAAACATTTCAGTTCTAATCCATTGATGAGAAATTAGAGGGTTTTAAAGAATGCTGTGTTTTTGCCTCTTTTTAAATAAGAGACTTTAAAAAACTCTTCTATACCTTCTTAAATTTTTACTTTCTGACAGGAGGAAATGCATTTTGGTAAGCACCAAAAGGGGGGGGGACGGGGGGCGGTAAGGTACGAGAAAAGGGTGCCCTTCCAGTGCTGGCGACAACACCCGGCCAGGGGGATCGTCGGTTGCAGGGACCTCGGGCCCGTCATCGCGGGGTCAGACCCTGTAAATCTCAGAAAAAAACGGCGTCCCCAAAACTGTTCTTCGTGGTTAATGAACCCGCATCCAGCAGTTTACCTCCTCTATTCCCAGTCAGGGCCCACAAAGTCATCATCAGCTCACAGCACCTCCAACAGAAGCGAAGGCAGCCCAAAAAAATCAACTCTGTACCCCCCGCGGAATAATCCATTTTCTAAAGGACCCTTATGACAAAATTCGGTTGGGGTAAAGGCTTTTTCCAAAGCCCAAGAGGCCAAAGAGGAGATTTTGTCTGCTCGCGCCCATTTACGTGCCATAAGGAAGAGAAGGAAGCCGCAATGGGAAAAAAACCTGGGGGTGGGCAACGCCTTGCAGTGCCCTTGCTTATACCCTAGCTCCTGGTGCGAATGTAGGACGCCCAAAGTCACCTGGTTGAGGATTTACGAATTGCGAATCCAACATGGTTTTTTCAGCAAAATTTGCTTGCGACGCTTCATCACGGACGAGGAGGAAGATGAGGGGTATGCAGTACAGGTCCCGCCTAAAAAAAGGGAGAGGGCGTCGCAAAAGTCCGCTAATATTCCGCCACCCATGATCGCGGAAACACCGCCCCCTCGCTTATCCCGCGAAAAGGCCGGGACCTCCCCAAGCCGGGGCCTTTTTTTGAGCAAGCCTTATTAAAACCCAGCGATGTATACCCCGCCTTTGCCGAAACGCATCAGTAAGGCAAAAATTTCAGGGTTTTAACCACCACCAACATGTCAATCACAGCAGCGAAGCATGTTTTTTGAAATGGGAAACATTTGGCCCAAAAAAAGGCCACACCATGCCGGGCATCCAACCACGTCAAACCCACTTTTCCCTCCCCCCCTCCTCCCCCCCCCCAAGCTTCCTCTGCTCCCATGTTTTCAGAGTCATGATCGGGATAGCCCCCCGCTTCAGCCCCAACGTCACCCAGAAAACCCACACCCCAAACCCATCCAAAACCCTTTTCTCCTTCCCCCTTTTTTGACGGACCTGCTGCCGTAAAAGGGGCCCAGTCTAGCACCCAGCCTTCTGTTTTCCAGTTTGGGAGCAGAAGAAACACAAAAACCCCCAAACCACCCAAACCCAAAAAGGCCTGAATGTCGGCATTGCCGGGCTTTTGGTTTGGGGAAAATGTTGTTTTTTCCGCTGGTGGACACGAGGGGTTTCCGCAACTCAGGGGCCCTTGCCTGCCCCCAATACCAATGCCGGCGCATTTCTTTGCCGAAAAGGGGCCGCCCTTTTGCCCTGGCCAGCCACGTGTCATCAAAAATTTCAAGCGCGTTGTCTGAAAATTTGGTCCGGAAAAGCCCATTGACCACCGACACATGGATTAAAAGCACGGACAAGGCCGCAAAAATTCTCTGGACACTCACTGGGTGGCAGGGTTTTTCTCGGGGGGTGACAGTGGCTCCAGCTCGGCGCAACGCTCTTAAAAAACCGCAGGAGGGGCGGATCCCCCCCCCATGCCGTTGGGGGCTCAGTTCCCAAGAAACCAGACCGTGTTGAAATTAATCTGTTTTGGAAACCCGCCACACACAGGCAGAGCTGTGGAGGCTCCCCCGCAAGGGGAACCGAGCGTTTGGCGGGTGACAAGAACCTTGTGCCAGGCAAGGGGGTTGTGCAAAAACAGTAAAAATCTGCGGGCCGCCCTTAGATGGGTGGGCTGGACACATCCCTTGCTGGCACAGTCATGAATTTGTCGTCCAAAATTTCTAAAGACTAACCCCGGGTCTGGACTGCCTGCTGAGGAAGGGTCGAGGGCCCCGAAGATCGCATTCCGCCGTTCGCTCCCTCTTTGCCCGCCTGGCGCGTTGAGCTCAGCTCGGCCTCCCCGTCAAACCCTCTCATTGTTGCTTTGGAACACCTGGAATTCCACTCCCATCTCCGGCAAATTGTTTGGGAGCAGGCAATGCCATTACGCATTCGAAGTACACATGGCTGACAACAGCGGTGCGGACCTCGGGGTGGTTGAGCCCCGAGAGTGGGGGAAGGGGAAAGGCTCTGCACCATCTTTGCCCTTTTTTAAGAACCACCAAAATGGTCAGGCGGACCCAAAGCCCTTGTCAGTTGAGCTTGTGGTGATCTTAGTTTTTGGAACGATCGTTGGACATCTGAAACCCCAGGTCCCCCCAGCGCGGAGAAGGAGAAAGACACAGGGTGGACACGGGCCTTTCTCTCCGTCGAATCCCCAAGGCCCGACATTTCACAATTTTTTCATCTTCATTAGGGAGTGGTTCGGGTCCAGGGGTGTGCAAGGCGCCATCACTCCAGGGTGCATCACTGAGGCAAGTCAGGGGGTGTGTTGAAAACTTGCTGGAGGAACGGAGGGAGAGGTATTCCTGACACCGACGTTACCGGGGCGTCCCTGCCTTGGAAAGAGGGTTTAGCGAATTTTAGGGGAGGAGGAAGAGAGGGGGAAAATTTGCAGTGCCCCCCCTCGAAAGAGGCCCTTTGGGAAATCAAAGGCTCCATCTTCACATGATCTTGGATGCTCCATTTCCTCCAACAATCCTCGCTTAAGGGCCTCAAAAAGAACAACAGTTACTGGGTGGCCACCCCCTGGATCCACGGGACAAAAAAAAAATCACACTTTCCTTCCACCCACCCAAAAGAGAGCAAAAAGCAGGAAAAAGGGGACCTTTCTGATGTCAAGGGGACATCTGTTTTTCGTCTGCTTCACGTTCTTTAAAGTCACGGTGGAACAACATCACGACGTGACAGCAGTAGATGCCAAATAGCCCAGCGACGCAGCAGGCAAAGTGGCAGAAGCCTAAGGATGACCTCCCCGGGAATCTTTATTTACCACCTCACCAACGCATGTAATGCAGGGCACACATACAACACACCGGACCAGCTTAAGATCATGGGGCACGACTTCTCGTCTCAAAACCGATTTTTGATGTTTTCCCGGGCCCAATCGACTTCTGGGTATCCCAAAAAGGAGAAGGCCCGAGCTTGTCGCCACCCATAGAGGGGTTGTCCTGCCCAGCAGCCAGCGCATATTGGCGGGGCCTTCAGCACAGCGGGGGATCATTACAGACAAACGCAAGGGGTTTCCCGATAATTGGACGTTTGACTTTTTTCAAAATGAATCACATGGATCTCGTGTTTTTTTGGGCCCCCAAAGCCCAGGGGCACTGATTAGTTGCCCGGGCTAAGCAATTCCTCTTTAAACAGAAATTTGGGCCCCTTTTTAAAAATGTTTTTTAAAATGACATTTCTTCTCAATTTTTATTCCAGTTTTCCCAAAAAATCTTTTGCGGTTTTTTGCGTGTAAACGTAAAAGAAAACCAAAAGGTTTCATGACAAAACCGTATTAAATTTTTCTTACTTTACTTTAAAAAAGTTTTCCCCATTGTTAAATTTTGGTTTTGGGGGGCATGTTTGCTGTAGATACACTATAATTATGGCCTTTGGAACGAAAAATGGGTTTTAAGTGGGATTTCCCACACAATTTTTTTAAAAGTGGCTGAGAATCAATTTATAAAAATTTTGGGGTCATTTGCTGTGAGATACAGCTAAAATCAGGGGCCCTTTGGAAAAGAAAAGGGCTTCTAAATGGCATTTCTCCCTCCCAAATTTTTTCAGTGGCGAAAGTCATTTTTTTAATTTTTTTGGGTCATGCTGCTTTTTAATGCAGCAAACTACAGGGGCCTATTCTAAAAAATGTTGTTTTTAACAGACATTTGTTCTTCACATTGTCAAAAGTGGCTCAAGGGTCAGTTTTGAATTTTTGGGGCATTTTGCTGTGAAACAGCATCTACAGGTTCCAAATTTTAAAAAAAGGTTTTTTAACAGACATTTTTTCTTTACAATTGGGCAAAAGGGCTCCCGGGGGAGGTGCGCAAAAACAGGGAAAAGGTAGGGCACTGTTAATGGACACATATTGCAAAATGACTTTTTTTTCAAGATTTTAAAATACTACAATCCCTGTAGTGGGCAACCCATTTAAAACAATAAAAAAAAAGAGAAACAAAGACGTGGGGGATTCCATCCTATTTAAAAATTTTTCTAAATTAACTACTAAAAACCCTTTCATGTACAAAATACTGATACAAAATATTTTCCCCGAATTGTACAAAGGGGGGTTTCAGGAAGACTTGAACAATGTAGGGTTCCCAGGACGGTTAGTTCAATGCCCAGTTCAACTAAAATGGGGTTAAAACCCTTTTTCCCCACTTTTTAATCTGTGGTCAGACAGGTTTAAAGGTCATACTGCGGTCCAGGACACAAGTCAATGTCCAATTCAACTAAAATGTTTGGTTTTAAAAAACTCCTTTTTCCCGGGGACTTTTTTTAAACTGTTTGGGGGGGGGGGAAAAGGTTTAATGGGCATACTGCGGTCCGGGCAGGCATAGCCAGTCCCGTTCAACAAAATGTTGGTTCAAGACCCTTTCCCGCACTTTTAATCTTTGGGGCAACAGGTTTAAAGGTCAAATGCGACAGGAAGATATAGTTAATGTCCAGTTTTAACTAAAAAGAAGGTCAAAGACTCCTTTTTTTCCGGCACTTTTTTAATTGGGGGTCAGCAGGGTTTGGGGGTCTGCTGGGCCCAGGCGGATAGCAATGCCCAGTTCAACAAAATGGTGGGTTTAAAGACCCTTTCCTTTTTGGACTTTTTTTAATCTGTTGGTCAGACAGGGTTTAATGGTCATCTGCGGCCAGGCAGGGATAGTCAATGCCAGTTCAACTAAAATGTTGGTTCAAAACTCCTTTTTTTCCGGGACTTTTTAATTTTTGGTCAGAAAGGTTTTAAGGTCCCTACGCGGTCCAGGGGCGGCATAGTCAAAGCCCGTTCAACTAAAATGTTGGTTAAAGACCCTTTTCCCAGCCTTTTTTTAAACTGTGGGTCAGACGGTTTTTTTGGCATACGCGGTCAGGACAATAAGTAATTCCAGTTCAACTAAAATATGGTTCAAAGACTCCTTTTTCCCCCGCACTTTTTAAACTGTGGGTCCGACAGGTTTAATGTCAACTGCGGTACAGGACAGATATTTAATGTTAGTTTAACTAAAATGGTGGGTTTAAAAACTCCTTTTTTTCCGGGGACTTTTTTAACTGGGGTCATGCAGGGTTTGGGGGCCTTTGCTGTGGCCCAGACAGGTTAGTCAATGTCCTTTTAACTAAAATGGGTTGAAAGACTCCTTTTTTTGGCATTTTTAATCTGGGTCATGCGGTTTGGGGTCATGCTGCTTTCCCGGACAGGGAAGCAATTCCGTTAAGAAAAAAAAGGTTCAAATAAACTATCTTCTGGCACTTTTTAATTTGGGGTCAGCAGGTTTAAGGGTCTGCTTGTACAAGACAGGGATGGGGGAATGGTCTTGTTTTTTTCTGGGCTTTAAACCTAAGTGTGTTGCCTAAGATGTAACACATATCCATTTGACTGTTGTGGATGTTAATTCCAGCTTCTCCAGCCCTGGTTGGGTGTAAGAATGACGGTGTTGTTCCTCTCCCATAGACTTTAATGGTCATCGGCGATAATCTATTATCGACTATCGGAAATCGTCTTGATAATTGCCAATATCGACTATCGACCCGATGACGATAGTCAATGTAATCGCTCATCACTAGTTGTTTCTTATGTCTTTGGTCATGGGCACAGTTCTCTGTAAGCTCTGCAGCAAGAAAATGTTTCTGTAAAGACACCTTGAGCTTTGAGATTGGACAGTGTTCATGAACTACTGTGTGCATACACAGTGAACTGTGGCTGAATTGGCCTGAATTGATTTCTATGTTTTCTTCTCTGGAATAAAACAGCATGAAATAATGAACACACTGTGGATCCACAGCATGTTCCATCAGATTCTGCCCAGTTCTCAGATTGGCTTTATACTATTATAATGGGACTAATCTGCATGTCGATCTACAGCCATAGGGTCTGTATGACATTCAGCTCCAATTTGTGATTGCTAGACGTTGACTGATTTGGATAACTGGTCCTTTCTATCAGAAGATACTTCAATGCTGTCCAACAGAAAGAGCTCATAGATACATTTTTGAGAATTGGACTTTTTTGGACTTGACTAGTTTAGTGGATTTGAAGTTGGTAAAGGACATATCAGAATGCTGTTAATGGTGTACATTCTGAACAGAGACTGGTTTCCAGTGGTCACCACAAAGGTCAGTTCTGGGTCAGGTTCTTTTTAATATGTTTTTTAGTCACACAGGATAAGGTTTGGTAAGTAACAAATGCCTCGATGCAGATACAGTGGGGAAAAAAAGTATTTACTCAGCCACCAATTGTGCAAGTTCTCCCACTTTAAAAGATGAGAGAATCACATTGTCTGATTTGGAAAAAAATCATTTGCAAATTATGGTGGAAAATAAGTATATGGTCACCTAAAAACAAGCAAGATTTCTGGCTCTCACAGACCTGTAACTTTTTCTTTAAGAGGCTCCTCTGTCCTCCACTTATTACCTGTAGTAATCGCAACTGTTTGAACTTATCAGTATAAAAGACACCTGTCCACAACCTCAAACAGTCACACTCCAAACTCTACTATGGAGAAGACCAAAGAGTTGGTAAGACTGAATCTGCAATAGGCAAGCAGCTTGGTGTGAAGAAATCAACTGTGGGAGCAATAATTAGAAAATGGAAGACATACAAGACCACTGATAATCTACCTCCATCTGGGTCTCCACGCAAGATCTCACCCGGTGGGGTCAAAATGTTCACAAGAACGGTGAACAAAAATCCAAAAACCACACGGAGGGACCTAGTGAATGACCTGCAGAGAGCTGGGACCAACGTAACAGGCTACCATCAATAACACACTATGCCGCCAGGGACTCAGATCCTGCAGTGGCAGATGTGTCCCCCTGCTTAAGCCAGTATATATCCAGGCCCGTCTGAAGTTTGCTAAAGAGCATTTGGATGATCCAGAAGAGTATTGGGAGAATGTCATATGGTCAGATGAAACCAAAGTAGAACTCTTTTCTACTTTGGAGGAGAGAGAATGCTGAGTTGCATCCAAAGAGCACCACACCTACTGTGAAGCATGGGGGTGGCAACATCATGCTTTGGGGCTGTTTCTCTGCAAAGGGACCTGGGCGACTGATCCGTGTACATGAAAGAAAGAATGGGGTCATGTGTTGTGAGATTTTGAGTGCAAACCTCGTTCCATCAGCAAGGGCATTGAAGATGAAATGTGGCAAGGTCTTTTCAGCATGACAATGATCCCAAGCACACTGCCAGGGCAAAGAAGGAGTGGCTTCGTAAGAAACATTTCAAGGTCCTGGAGTGTCCTAGGCAGTCTCCAGTTCTTAACCCCATAGAAAACCTTTGGAGGGAGTTGAAAGTCCATGTTGCCCAGCGACAGCCCCAAAACATCACTGCTCTAGAGGAGAGCTGCATGGAAGAATGGGCCAACATACCAGTAACAGTGTGTGCTAACCTTGTGAAGACTTACAGAAAATGTTTGACCTCTGTCATTGCCAACAAAGGATATATTAATGAAGTATTGAGATGAATTTTTGTTATTGACCAAATATTTATTTTCCACCATAATTTGCAAATAAATTCTTTCCAAAGTGGGAGAACTTTCACAGTTGGTGGCTGACTAAGTACTTTTTTTCCCCACTGTAGCACAAAAATGTGTAGTTGAGTGTGTAAGTACTCCTGAAGGTGGAAAAACCACCTTCATTAGTTATATTGGCCAATAGAAAAAAAGAATATTATTTTATCAAGACATAAGCGCTTACCTATAGCATAAACATACAGAGTTCGGAGTCTAGAAGGGGAGATGTGCGCATCACACACTTCCGCCATGCACCGGATAGATAGTAGCGCAATTAAGTATAAGAACACCGAAACACCATGTTGGAAACTGGAAGTCACACATGCGTACAAGTAAACGCTCGCCCAGCCACATCGCACACAGTCCACAATAAGAAAATACCGGCGCATCATATAAGATAAAGCTTAAATGCCAAGTCTGCATAAATAATACTAACTATCAGGCCTATAGAGTAACAAATACTAAATATAATGCAACAACCTAAATATAAAGTATATGCACAAAAAGAAAAATGTCCAAAAAAGGTGCCTGTTGTAAAAAAATGACAGAATAATTTATAACAAAAAATAAAGAAATGAGAACAGCACCTAGAAAGTGAGTGAAATAAAGAGCACTATGAAGTGACAAGAAAATAAATACAATAAATAAGGACTCAAAACTAAAAAAACTAAAATAAACGAGTGACGAGAGTGATATAAGTGAATACAGTGAAAAAAGACACAGTAAAAAAGTGACACTACAAATAAAATTAGGTGAATAAATTTAATTTTATATATATACCCTGTTTCCCTGAAAATAAGACAGTATATTAATTTTTGCTCCTGAAGACGAGCTAAGACTTATTTTTAGGAGATGTTTTTTTTTCTATGAACAATAATTCACATTTATTGTTGAACAAAACATCAACATGTATTAATATACTGTAGTGACTTCATCACAAACATCAGCATAAGCAACAAAACTCTGAATTGCATAAAAAAAAAAATACACTGTCTTATTTCCGGGGGTGTCTTATTTTTGGGGAAACAGGGTATATATATGTATAACAGTGACCGAAATTACCATATAAAAAATGACAATTATATAAATAATTTTAGCAATACAAACCATGAATGCCCCCCAAAAACAAAACAAACTATATACATATAAATAGGAATATAGCAATATAACCATATACAGGACCACATTGATATTTAAAAACATTAAAAATAAAATAAATTTTGTTTTTAATAAATTAAAAACAATTTGAATATATAGAAAATGAATAAATACATATTTTAAAAAAATCATATGAACAAATAATCTACAAAAATTAGGAAAAAGAGATCTTTTCATTAAGTCCATAGGGTGAATAAGTCTGTAGTTTAAAGATCCACTTGCATTCAACTTGCTCCAAATGTTGGGACAAATACCCATTATCCCTAGAGGATTTGTAATCCCTGGAAAATGCAAAAAAATCCCCTTTTCAATTGGGTTTTTTCAAGTGTCTTCCCAATATATTATTTTTATATGTATAAACAGTTTACCCCAAAAATAGGCCCAGTTTACACCGGGCAAAAAACACTTTTGAATCGCAAATTTTGCACAAAAAATTGTTGCCCCCAAAGAAATGTATGCTATGCTATGCAAGGCATCCCCACACACCAGATTTATGAACCCACATATAAACAGGTTCAACTTTCAGGTGCATTACATCATTTAATGCACCCTTTTTTAAAAAATGTTTGGGGTGGGTCTCTTTTTTGACATGTCGCCCCTTGTTTTTGCTGATAAATGTTTTTAAAAAATGAAAAAATGCGTTTTCATTTCCAATTATGAAATAATGTCCCTGGGGAAAAGGAATGCTCTGAGTATCGTATCAACAATCAGTTCTGTGTTAGTCAGGACGTCAGAAGAGAAAGATTTTAATATAAGTTACCAGCACAGACAGGCAGTAGGGAAAGCAAGGCAAATGTTTGGCTTCATAGATAGAGGTATAACCAGGAGAAGATGAAGATGTGACCCAGTTATGGAGCTTGTGAAAAAAACCCCCTCTGGAATTTTCTGTGTTCTGTAGACTTCACCTATAGAAAGACACTAACAAAATGGAACAGGTCCATAGAGAGGCTACTAAAAGGGTGGAGGGGAACAGAGACTAAAGAAATTTAATATGCATAGTCTGAAGGAAAAAATGGACATGGGGAGGAAAACATGATGAAAGCCTTTAAATATATTTAAATTTTATATAAGATTCAAGAGAAAGAAACTAAACTCGAGACTAAGGCCGTGTTCACACGGCTTATTCCCGACGGATCTGTGACCCGTATTGAGCTCACAAATCCGGCGTGAATAGGGGGGGGATGGGGGGGCGCGGCCAGAGCGCGGCGGGGGGCGCGCTCCGGCCCATTGACAATGCATTATCTACGGCGCGTACGCGCCGTAAAATAATGTGCATGTCACGGTCCCCCCCGCGGCGGATTCGCCGAGCGGGGAGGAGCGACGGATTCCACTGTTCTCTATGAGAGCAGTGGATTACCGTAATTGCTGCCGCGGGTTGGCGCCGTACGGCAGCGCAAAAGCGGGGCGCCGTACGGCGCCAATCGCGGCAGAATAAGCCGTGTGAACGAGGCCTAAGAGGACACAATCTGAAAGCAATGTCAGAAGATATTATGTTACTGAAAGAGTGGTAGATGCTTGGAACAAACTTCTTACAGACATGTTGGAAAATCACCTCTGAATGTAAACCTGCCTCAGATGAACATGTATCTATCCTAAGATAAAGATGACAAAGGAGATAATAAAAGGACAGGCTAGATGAACATTGTGGACTTTTTCTGCTGTCTATCTTTTATTTGCAGAAAAACCGTCCATAACCCAATTAAGCCCAAATTAAACAGTTGGTGTGCATGGCATCTTGGTTCATGTCAAGTGCCCATGAGCTAAGCCCATAAGGCTAAGGAACTAGTTTGCTTCAGTCATACCTGCACGTAAAATGGATATGGTGTGTCATGTTGTGTACACAGCCAATACTGATGATCAGAGGACTTTGGCTATATTGTGGTTTATGTAGTAGATTTCCTAGACCATACATGGCTTTCTTGTGGTTTTGCATTCTACAAATCTAAGATTATAGTAGTAAATAGCTAAGTCCATAAATTGATTGCAGAGATAGAGCTGAATAACATTTACGTAAAATAATCTATGGTCTCTGTGGAGATGAGTAAGGTAGGATGGATACACTCAATATTATATATTAACCTAGATTCATGGGTCAATATTTCCAGCTTTCCTATATGTGGTAGGATATTAAATTAGGCTTTAGTGAATATGTTTAAATATCACTAGGATAATTTGTCCTGAAACTAAAACGCTCAAAAATAATTTGCTGTCAATATATGAAGAACATCTAGTATTTACAAATATGAATTTACCTAGTTACTTTGCACACAAACCTCCCAACCCTAGCTTCTTGCGTTATGACTGTCCAGATTGAAGCAAACCATACACATAAGTTAGCTGTCAGCCAAACAACTATGTTGCCCTATAAATATGTATGTTTGCTTCAGCTGAGTGTGCATATTGATTTTTACTGAGGAGGGGGAGACGAGCTGCAGCCAGGAACTGGCCATTGTATTTTTCTTATTGCAGAACACTAGAAAATTCATTTTTAAAACCTAAATCTAAGGTATTAAGTAAAGAAATGCATCTGAATATGTAAATATGTTTTATGTTATTTCCCATTGTACTTATTCATTAGGGACTGTGTGACATGAAGACAAGCTCTGAGTAGTAGTAAATTCACTAGGTTGCTTCATAGTTGGTGTGACATTAAAGTAGGGTAACTGTATATGTCTTTATAGTGCTGTAAATAATAAGTATAAGTTAATTGGGATGTGTGTTTCACAATATGTTCAGGTGTTTTGGTTAGTTCTGGACTTCTGGAGGGTTAGGAAGAGGTTAATGTGCCCTGCAGTTCATGGAGAGAAAGTGCTTTGTCATTGAGTTGTTTTGAAGGGGTTCACTCAGCTTAGAGTGAAGAAACAGTGCTGCTGGGTAAGCAGCCAATCAGAGAGCTGACAGGGGAGAAGCCATAGTTACACGGTTAAATAGCAACCCTGTCAGCTCTGCACTCAGTTCTGTGTTATATACTGAGTTGTGTATATTTGGAAGTTCTATACAGCAGAAAAAAAGGGAACCCTGTCTAAATTTGCCGGCAATAACCGGGAGGCTGAAAACAGACTAAGAGCCCCATTCACAGGATTCTATTAAAAAGAAGTTAAAAGGGGGGAACCCCGCAAAGAAACACCCGAAAGCAGGGGGCACTTATAGAAATAAAAGAGACAACAGTGAACAAAAGAGAGAGGAAAGCTGGTGGGGGCCCGACTACAGAAATTTCGGGTTTTGGGCAGTTTGGGGTGCTGAAGGGCAAGGGCCCCCTTTGAGTGGAGGAGAGATGAAACCCGAGTTTACCCCTGCATTTGGGCGAAAAGGGGGAATTGGGGGGCGCACCCGGTTTTCAGTACCTTTTTCACAGTGGATTGCTTCTGACAAGAGAGGTTGTCAGGGATAGTTCTTCATGAAGGTGCTGTTTCCCTTTGAGTATACCCTTTTGGGGATTTTGGTGCCAAAACCCCCCAGAAATTGCTGGGTTTTATAAAACCCAAATTTTAAAATCCCTAAGCAAAGTAAACCTAGGGTAAATTGGGCTGAAGTTTCCAAAAAAGTTTTTGTTATGTGTTTTTGTTTTGCGCCCCGGTTTCGTGCTTAAATACTTTCCCCCCATTTCTACTCCACCCATATCCGCAATTTGATACCAAAAACCTGCCCGTATCTTTATACAGCACTAAACTGGGAAGTGTTTTCGGATTTGACAACTGTCTGAAAACTGTCAACCATTGCCATAGACTTCAATAGAAAATGAGAGCTGTTGTCTACTCAGCTTTCTGACAGACGATTTTTAAAATCCAAAAAACCCTCCAAAAAAGCTTGTTTGAACAAAGTAGAAATTTTTTTCCCCCTGGGTTTTTGGGCATAAAATTTTATATTCAATTTTCTAGGGGGGGCAAAAGGGAGACCAAAACCCCTCCCCCAATACTTTTAAAAAAAGATAAAAAAACCCGTCAGTTTTTTTTATCCCCCCGTGTTTGGCCTAAGGGGTTTGGTATTTGCCCCTTTTTTCCCCTTTGTACGGGGTCTGGACTTTTTTTTTTAAAAGGGGCCCCCCAGGTTGGGTGCTACGGGGAAATAGTCTTAAAAACCGTTTGTGAAGTATCTAAATGTGTTATTGTAGGGCCCGAAGGTAAAAGTTGATTTAAGTCAGGTCAGAATGTATAGAAATCATTACACCAAAAAAAAATTTTTCCAAAAAAGTTTCTTTATTAAAAGCAATTTCCCCTTTTAAAAAAAAACAAGAAACAGCTAAAAAAGGGGCTTTAAATAAATCCAAAAAAAATCCCGTAAGGGGCCACAAAAATTTTGACAGACCGATAAAGCAGTTTCAAACCCCAGATATAGAAGATAATGACAGAAGAGCCCCAACAAATGTTTATTTTTTGCTTCATCTGGAGGTGAGACCAGAGAAGACAGAATTTGCCAACAAGGTTAAAAAGACAAAAACTTGGGGGAAAAAAGTTTTGGGCAAGATCCCAGGGGGGGCAAAACAACTAAATTATAGGTATACATTTGAAGCTCACAGGATCTATGAAAACTTTTTGCCTTTAGGGAGGGCTCGCTGAGAAGGAGTCCCCTTTTGGGGGGGGAAAACCCTCCCCAATTTGAAGGATGGGCCCATTGATATTTTAAAAGTGGATAGGTGGGTCCTGCACTTATCTTGGGAATAAGCCTCCGAAAGTCTTCGTTCAGAGCACATACTTTTAGGTCAGAAAAGCATAAGAATAAAACACATGGAGAAAATTTCCCACATTAGTTTATGTTCTTTTTATTAACCTATTTGGACAGTATAAATAACTGGTTTGATATTTTTCCTTTAAAAACGATGGGGGTCCATGTTAGCCTACTGCTTCCGTCAGTCAGGGGGGCGGGGAAAACTCTTGTTTTGCAACTTCATACAGGTAAGATCAATTAGCTCTGTTGTTACAAATCCTAAAAGTTTGGCTATACATTGTGGTAAAAAAACCAAACCAAATGTAAAGTTGTCAGTGTTAGACTGAGGTTCCTTATTCCAAGCATAAGAAAAGCAGTCTGAAAGTCTACCTCTCTTAGAATCTAAGCTTTTCAACTTTTAATATTAGGCTGCTTTCACACGGCATAGGACAAATACCGGCCAGTTTTGTGGCCGTCCCCACGGCCGCGGGGGGGACGGCTTTTCTCTGCGATGAGCGAAGAAAAGCCCCCCCTCCCATTGAGGTGTTCATATTCTGTCCGGAAACCGGACGGAAGAATCAACATGCTCAATGTTTTTTGAGCGGACCGCAAGCGGCAAGTCCGCCGGGCGGAAAACACTTTGCAGTGGGGACTGCTGCACGGGTTTTCCATAGAGCACAATTGTGCTAATTTTCGGCCGGTTTTTCAGGCGGGCTGAAAAACCGTGAACCGGCTGAAAAACCGTCCGAAAATCCGTGCCGTGGGGACATGCCCTTATTGTCATCTTTGTTGATATCAATGCACACACAGGAATTATCTGCATTAAGGTCTAATATGATTGTGAATAAACTCATAAGAATTAGACCAGTCACAAATGATCAGTACTCTAGTCAACACTAAATGGGATTGTCTTTTGCTGGCCAATAGGATCCATTAATGTGTATGGGATTTGCAGTTTATAACCATAGAATGGTCACACATTATCCTCTATATGTGATCTCAACCTAAGGAACCAGCGGAGTGAAATATAACTGAATTAGTGTACCTCCTGTACAAATCATAGGGATTGTGGAAAACAACAGTAAGTTTTCAAGGAGAACAAGACTAGCTAATAATGTATGTAATATTCTATGCACTTTGTTCTTCATTTTATTATTATCCATTACTCCTATTGAATAATGACGACATCAATGCCTTTAAATATTTTATTTGAAAGTTATTCAGTTTTACTTTTCATATTTGGGTAATTTCATGAGCACATGTGCATGGTTTTAAAAATGACCGCCTGTTCTAATCATTCTTCTTATGTTATCTGTGGTTCTATTATGATTTTCTCATGTTATTTTTCATTTTTGGAATTTACTAATAAGATGTTTTAGGTCAATCCTACAAGTGTTTTGACATAAAACTAAATTAATGAGATATCTGAACTTTTGGTTTTACCTATGAATTAATTATGCATTTATCTTCATGTACTAATATTTATAAACATACTTTCTTCAAATTATAAGGAGAAAGATTGTGTTCACTTATGTAATTATTGAATATTCTAGTGTAGCATTGTATGGTAGGAATAAACAAACTCAGGGGTATTATACTCTCAGAGCCATTTTGTATCGTGCGTGTGTCTGTCTGTCTTTTTTGCTCTCATATTAGCCAGGTGACCAAACCGAAAGAAGTGACTCTGTTTGAGAAGTAAAACTTAAAGAGAACCTACAGTTAATCATAATATGTCTATCTGAGTTAACATTTGTGACCCCAGTGAAATAACAATTCTGGAGCACCTTCTCTTATAATTCTGTGTTGTGCTGTTCCTCTGTTATTCCTTCTAGAAGTTTATTATCAAATCTGTCAGCTGGGTGTTACCAATTGGGGTTGTGTCCCTGCACACTGTGACATTGTCCTATCAGTGGTGAGGTTTAGTGTGTGCAAGGACACACCCCTCTGAAAACTGGAATTGTAATACCCAGCTGACAGATTCAGTCATACATTTTTAGATGGAATAACAGAGGAACAAGCAAAAATAGTTGTCACAGGTCTACTTTAAATACTTTAACAGTAGGCTCACACTGATCTGCATAGGAGTAGGGGAAAACCCCAGTGAGCCCCTGGGTATGGCAGGTATGTGGCTACTTTTCAAGGGTAAGGGCAGAGAAACAGATGCACAAGCAAGAGGCAGAGTGCAAGAGTCATGTGTAATATGTACAGTAGCTATAGAGTAGGCCCCAAGAATCAACTCCACTGGTGGGCCCCAAGAATCATCTCAACTGGTGGACCTCTTGAATCAACTCCACTGGTGAGCCCCAAGAATCATCTCAACACGTGGACCCCTAGAATCAACTACACTGCTGGGCCCCAAGAATCATCTCAACCGGTGGACCCCTAGAATCAACTCCACTGCTGGGCTCCAAGAATCATCTCAACTGGTGGACGCCTAGAATTAACTCCACTGTTGGTCCCGAAGAATCCACTCCTGTGCTGAAGCCCAAGTATCAACTACTCTTGTTGGCCCCAAGAATCATCTCTACTGGTGGACCCCAAGAATCATTTCAACTGGTGGACCTCTTGTATCAACTCCACTGGTGAGCCCCAAGAATCATCTCAACTGGTGGACCCCTAGAATCAACTCCACTGCTGGGCCCCAAGAATCATCTCAACCGGTGGACCCCTAGAATCAACTCCACTGCTGGGCTCCAAGAATCATCTCAACTGGTGGACGCCTAGAATTAACTCCACTGCTGAACCCCAAGAATCAACTCCACTGGTGGGCCCCAAGAATCAACTCCACTGGTGGGCCTTTTGCACCCCAGTCCAACACTGTTTAACAGTGACTTCTTATATATTTAAAACACCTCTCTTCCTAATGATAAAACTGTGTGCTTACAAATAGGGATGAGCGATATTATCGGCAAAAGTTGAAATCGGCACGGTTTTTAGGCTTATCGGAAATGTCCGATCACGCGATATTTTAGGTGACAATCTTACAGATAATCTATTACTATTTTCAGCATTTCCTGTCATTTTGGCGGCCCTCCGATAAGCTCCGAGGATAGAGGGGGGTGAGGATGTATGTACAACGTCACCACTTTGCGGTGTATGGATCTCATTGGCTGCAAAAATCATGTGACTTCGTTTTATCTATGCAACTGCATTTCCTGTTTGAGCTCATTCTCTGTCTATCACACATCACAGCAGGACGTGTCTTTCTGCGTTTAAACCAATAGCTGTTCTAACAGCTCTGATAGATAGTCTCTTCTAATACAAGAAACCATCCACCTAACTATAGCTTAGAATATAGTTAGATTAGAGAATTTCACTTCTTATTTAGTTAGAAAAAGTTTTAAGGATATTTACTGGTGTGTGCAGCTGTGGGGGGTGTGAAGGTTGGGAGCGGCAGGAGGAGAGGCATTTGAAAGGAAGATATTTTGCAGCTCAGTGTGTTCTGTGATCTTCAATTGAAAAATCATTGTTTTTTACCACTTTTTTGGCCAGCAGACCTCTGATAGGAGTTGAAATTGTTTTTTTGTGTTTTCAGTTCTATTGCATCATCCTGGTGTCAGTGTTCCCAAAAACCGGCATAACTTATCCCTATAACTTTTAAATAGTTTTATTGAAGTCCATGTGTCTGTTTTCCGCAAAGAGCTCAGTTGTACGCATATTGTGTTATACATATTTGAAAGTAAATTACGCCTGTTGTCAGTGGTGCGAAGGCCGCCATATTAATCCATATAATGGTGGTTCAAATACCCCTTTTTCCGTCACTTTTTAATCTGTGGGTCAGACAGGTTTAAGGGTAATGCTGCGTCCAGGACAGAGATAGTCAATGTCCAGTTCAACTAAAATGGTGGTTCAAAGACTCCTTTTTTCCAGTACTTTTTAATCTGTGGGTCAGACAGGTTTAAGGGTAATGCTGCGTTCCAGGACAGAGATAGTCAATGTCCAGTTCAACTAAAATGGTGGTTCAAAGACTCCTTTTTCCAGCACTTTTTAATCTGTGGGTCAGACAGGTTTAAGGACAGAGATAGAGTTGGTCAATGACCAGTTCAACTTAAATGATGGTTCAAATAATACTGCCTTCTGGCACTTTTTAATTTGTGGGTCATGCAGGTTTAAGGGTCATGCTGTGGTACAAGACAGGGATAGTGAATGTCTGTGGGGTTTTTTTCCTGTAACTCTAACTGCCTAATTGTCTTCCCTAAATTAGCAGGTATCCATTTGACTGTTGTGGTGTTAATTCCAGCTTCTCCCACCCCTTGTTTGGGTGTAAGAATGAAGGTGTTGTTCCTCTCCCATAGACTTTAATGGTCATCGGCGATAATCTATTATCGACTATCGGCTATCGTCATGATAATTGTCGATATCGACTCAATAACGATAGTTGACACAATCGCTCATCACTACTTACAAATATTCATTTTGTTTGTCTTATTGTACATTCACACATACCTCTACAGGACCATAACCATATCAGAAAACTATGAACTAATATTATGTTTTATTCTTGTATTTCTAAAAGAAGGAGTTCAAAAATAATCCTAGAACTTTAGAATTAGAAAACCAAATTCTGGCAATGCAAGTACAGTTTTTACATGTAGTATTCCCAAGACATTGTTAAGAAAAACCACAAAAAAAGCAGGGATATGCTGTGGTTTTAAAAATATTCAGTGTAATCTATAAAAAATGGATGGTTTGCAGCCACTTTATACTAAATGTTTTAATCCTATTTGTTGCTATGTACCATCTACACACACAATATTTTATCAGAGCAGCAGTGTTTTGATCCAGAGCTTTTCTTCTTAGGGTGCTTTCACATGGTGCGGTTTTTGATGCGTTTTTGACACGTTTTTTGTGCAGCAATGTACATCATTAATTGCTGTGCTTCCTGCACAAAAACGCGTCAAAAATGCACTGTGTGAAAGCACCCTTATGACTATGTGAAAACAGGAAATTATAGCTGTTTTCATCTATTTTAAAAGTCAGAGTCACTCTCCATTTATATACATTTTAATGGAAATGACCCGTTCATGTATGTCATTTAGAATTTAGTTTCCCAAGCTGCTGAAAAAAATTGTATTTCCGTCACTGTTTCCTTTCATTGGACTGCACTGTTGTTGGAAAAAAGCAAACAGATTATTTTCTTTTTGTAAACATGCAGATATCAATGACACCACAATCACCAGGGGAAGTACAGTGGACGTACATACAAAGGTGAGCCTTATGAGTAGTCAAAGAAACTTTCCATATCAGATATGTA
Organism: Phyllomedusa bahiana; assembly: GCA_025379985.1. NCBI lineage: Eukaryota > Metazoa > Chordata > Amphibia > Anura > Hylidae > Phyllomedusa > Phyllomedusa bahiana. The sequence continues at coordinate 134,937 of JAODAL010003628.1, forward strand.
TCAAACATGTTTTATAATAAGCAATGCATATGTAACCAGCCGCTTCAGTGCAATAATTAACATTAACCCCCTTTTGCATAACAGTAAATTTACACAGGATGGAAATTCTACTGAAAAACTCCCACAACACAGCCACAAACAATCTGCAGAAAAATACGAATTTGCAGCAGTGGATTTTTTTGTATGTAAGACAACAAAAAAATCAATGGTTTTGAGATCTGAAGTTGCAGATCTACTGGGGCGGTAAACCGCAACAAATACACTGCTTTTACATTTTATTGGGAACTTTGATTTCTAAAATGTGGAGTCAATGGGGAAAATCTGCAACAGATTTTTAATATTACAGAACAGAAATGTATTTTTAAATCCACACCTAAAGTCAATCAATATGCAAAAAAAAAAAAAATATCTAGCAGCAGGTGGATAATATTTGATAAAATCCAGAAAAAATGTAACTTTTATTTTATTTAAATATTGTGATTTTTTTTAAATAAAACAGTTTCAAACTTAAAAATGTCTTAAATAACAAAATTTCAGTTGTAAGTTACTTTCTGTCTGGATTTTTCATGAGCCGTACAGATAAAGTTTTGCGTTCTACTCGTATAAAAGTATAAATGGCAAGCACTATAAAAAAAAAAAAAAACAGCCTTTTTTGCATTATAAAAAATTTATTTGAAGTGTAGCAGTTTTCCAGCTCCCATGTTTCAGTGTTGCTGCTGCCGGTGAACTGGCTGGTTCTTCTGTTTAGGTTCAGTTGTAGCGTCACGGCACCTAATTTTGCCATAAAAAACATAGGCAGGTATAGGCAGTTCAATGTCCCCCATAGGCAGGTATAGGCAAGTACAGTATATGTCCCCCATCGGCAGGTATAGACAGGTATATGTCCCCCATAGGCAGGTATAGACAGGTATATTTCCCCAATAGGCAGTTATAGGCAAATAAAGTATATGTCCACCATAGGCAGGTGTAGGCAGTTCAATGTCCCCCATAGGCAGGTATAGGCAGGTATAAGTCCCCCATAGGCAGGTATAGGCAAGTACAGTATATGTCCCCCATAGGCAGGTATATGTCCCCCATAGGCAGGTATAGTCAGGGTTTTAAAAAAAAAATTAAAATACAAGTACTCACCTCTGTTCCCAGCTGCTCTGATGAGGCTCTCCCTGCGCTCCATCTTCTTGCCAGCACAGGTGGCGTGAAGTCATCAGGCCACGCGGCAGCGTGATGTCGTAGCATGCTGCCTGTGGTGGATACTCCGGAAGGCCACAAGTCTGCTTGCAGCATTCCAGAGTTCTATTGCAGAGCAGGGAGCGCGCGCTTTAATAATATTTCAACTTACATACTATGATGCTATTAAAAGAAAGTGATAGCTTTTCATTTGATTATATGTTGAGTCCATGTAAAGAGGGTTTATGGATGATATAGGCCAGAGGTGTATACTCCACAATGCTCTATAATATTCCTCATTAGTAGTTTCTGTACTACATGAATAAGGTTTATAATCATTGTATGTCGTGCAGAAAGAACATATAAAGGAAAAACATGTGGAAATGCGTGTGCCAAGGATAGACCTACATAACTGGACCCATAAGGAGGCTAATCATCATCCTCATATGGCACTAGTGCACAGACGTAGTGGAATAACACCAGACAAACAGAAGATTATTCGGAAGAACCAGGATATTGAAGGTATGAGCACACGCATTATTTACTGCTTTCTAGATAAGTCTGTTGTTTTCTAGTACAAGGTAGGGTATGGTCAAAAGGCTGTGGAGTCCTGAAGTATACATCTGAAGGCTTCATTCCCTTGTTTTTACAAGAAATAAAATACGTATATGGCTTAATAATTATACATTATATTGCTGTATTCAAAGCAAATGTAGTTACTGAAAAAGACCTGCCATCTCTCAAGATGTCTGTATTAGTAACTACCTTCTGTATAAAATAACCATACTGAAGCATCTTTCCTTAAAACATATGAGCTGTGCTTGTCTTCTATTTTAACGAGAGATGTATAACTAAATTGACACCGCCTTTGCCAGTACAATGTGTCCTACACAGTTCTTAGTGATTAGATGGTGTCAGACTATATAGGAGCACACCTCATTAATAACAAGAATTGCAACACTTAAGGTATGTTCACACGGCATAATTTCGGCATGCATTTCGCGTATTTGCACTCTAATACGAGCGAGATGCGCGCCGAAATTACGGTAATCCATAGTTCTCATAGAGAACTATGGATTACGCATCCTCTCCCCGCTCGTACAATACGATCGTAATGCATGTCTATGAACTTGTGAACATAGCATTAGGACGACGTGTATGTACGGGGCAGAGCCAGCAGTCTGGCGTTCTTTCAGCCTAAAAACTGCTGCAGCCCTATTCTCTAGATTAATATTCAGATGCAGTCCAAAATTAGGCACATTATCGGCCGCCCGCTGCACTTTGTAATGCGCCCGAGAGGCGTGTCGCACCATAACCATAGGATTCTACACACTTATGACTGGAGGACGGCAAAACTGGGCGCATTACTGCTGGAACAGGCAGACCATGTTAAAAGTGGTTTACCTAAGCCTTAGTTCTCATTTTGGAACTAGAAAGGGCCTAATCTATGACCCGTAGGTTCATAAATTCAGGCACATTCTACGCTACTAATGAGCACAGAGCAAAAGTGCAATCTACAATTATGAGAAAAGATGCTACAAAACTTATTATTTTATTAGGATTGCATATTTACTAGACTAGACATCACAGGAGAGCTCACAATTTGTCTTTAACTTCCTTACTATGAGCATAAATCTAAAGGGTTTTGTCACAAAGCAAAATCACCTTCTGAAGCTCGTTACAAGTTGGCCTTTGGGAATGCGGAGATGGCTGGGCTTGTACATCTCTCCACAATTCATGTCTACGGAAGTTCTGATTATAGCCGAACACACACATGTGACTATATTTAGAACTGCCATATAAAAGAACGAGGAGAACTGCAGAAGAGCATATTTTTCCCATTCACAGAGGCCGGATCGTAGCAAGCTACAAACTGGCCTCAGAAAAAGATTTCCAATTGTGCTCATCTCTACCAGTTTAAAGTATTCAATGAGATAATCTATATTTGAGCTTCCACATAGCTCTCACTATTATCAAATCCACATAATAGAATATCAAACATATTACTTATTATCTTCAATACAAAGTCCATTCATCTTTAAGCACAATATATAAAATCTTTTTAGAAATAGAAAACTGTGGTATACTCAAAGTTTTATTGTGGATGTGTCCATTCAAACCTCAAATCCATGTGTAGTCCACAAAGGATAGCAAAGAGAGGCCGGACATTGAACGTCATGTTAAGTGATTTAAGGCAGGGTACAAAAAGCCTTGGAGAGAATACAGTTGCTGCGGCTTGTGACGGGATATCAGAGATGCAGTGGTATATATTAGAGGAGATAGATTGTAGGAACCTGGAGCTAGCCAAAACAGGCTTGTTACAAGAGACCTATAGGATAGTGACGTTGGAGTCACTATCCCCTAAAGGGTTAAATGAGAACCTCAGTTTAAAAGTATTTCTGTTATGTTTAACTGATGTATTGTACTTATGTATATATAAGGATAATGGTTGAAGATATTTTAAGCAATTTGGATATGATGACGTGTAGTATTTAAACCACTCTTTGGATGCAATACGCATGCTTGAGAAAGAAGGGTTGGTCCATTTGAAACGTCGCACAGTTGTGCGTCTCGCTTACTGCCCAGCTGCTCCTTGCTATCCATTGTGGGCTACACACGGAATTGATGTTTAAATGGACACATCCACAATAAAACTTTGAGTATATCACAGTATTCTATTTCTAAAAAGATTTTATATATTATGAATAAAGATTAATGGACTTTTTATTGAAGATAATAAATAATTAGTAATATGTTTGGTAGTCTACTATGTGGATCTCAGAAAAAGATTTTCTGTTGTGGCCAAATACGTTTTATTTTTGCTGAATTTATATTGTTACAATATGTTAATGGATGTGTAACAATTAATTTAAAAAGGACCTGTCAGTTGGTTTATGCTGCCCTATCTCAGAGCAGCATGTGATAGAGAGAGAAAAGCTGATCTCTATGATGTATAAGGTGAGCTCTGTGATATATAGGGTTATATGATAGAGGAGAGAAGCTAAGCTCTATGATGTATAGGGTTCGATGATAGAAGGAGAGAAGCTGAGCTCTGTGACGTATAGGGTTCGATGATAGAGGGAGAGAAGCTGAGCTCTGTGATGCATAGGGTTATATGATAGAGGGAGAGAAGCTGAGCATCATATTAGGATTTTCCTAATGTAACGTTAGTCTAAAAGTGAAGCTTGACTACGAGCACCACCAGAATGGACATGTTGCGGTCTAGTAAGTTAAACCTTACAAATAAGTAAAAAACTCTATTCCTGACTCCAACTGGGGACTTTGGCCATTTGGGCGCAATCAAATAAAATTGCACATATACAGGGTGAATTTGAATTTGACCAAAGTGTAATACTATCTGGGAATAATCAGGATACAAATGTGGAAATGCACCAATCGGTCTTATCAAAACTACTTGCCTAATACTGTGTAGGTCCCCTGGTGCCCTCACAGTCTGATTCCTCAAAGCAAGAGCTCTATTTAGCCGAGATGTCCTGAAGTACTGTATCTGGCAACAATAAGTTACATCAGATCCTTTCATTTCAATAAGTTGAGGAGTAGGGCCTCCATGAATCAGACTTGTTTTTCAGGCACATCTCTCAGATGCTTGATCAGATTGAGATCCAGGGAGTTTGGAGACCAAATCAACACTTTGAACTCTTTGTCACGTTCCTCAGATCACTCCTGAACAATTTTTGAAGGAAGAGGTCACTGCCATTAGGGAATACAGAGCCCTGTTTCCCAGCAGAACATTGACCAGAGCATACATTGTCTCTAATAGTATATTTTGTCTCCAGGGGCGTAACTAGAGAAGTCTGGGCCCCATAGCAAACTTTTGGATGGGGCTCCCCCCCCTCCCCAACCACGAACATTGACCAGAACCTCTTAAGTCATGCAATTACTACATAACACAAGGAGTGATTACCTCACCATACATATCACCATCATACCGCTAACAAAGAAATCCCACTATACCAAGACCAACATTACCACTAATGCTACTACATATGGACCTGATTATACTGCCATACCAAGACCACAAATTACCACCACACTGTGACTGAATAATACTATTACTGAATAAAGATCAATATTACAGTGACCATATAGTGGTAAATACTAGTGTACACAGGTGCCCTACAGACTGTATCTTACCTCCATAAAGTGACCATATAGTGGTACATACCAGTGTACACAAGTGCCCTACAAACTGTATGTTACCTCCATTCAGTGACCATATAGTGGTAGATAGGTGTAAACAGGCTCGGCAGACATATAAGTGATTACAGTGCAGTTACATCTTGTGAGTCGTTGACTTTCCCTCTTGTTCTGCATCTGGTTCAGACCGCCATGATGACTTCTCCCGGCCACCACTCGTCCCTGCAGATTTGGACACCCATATATTAGAATCCTCAATTTTCCAGCACCTTCCTCACTGCCCCCACCTCTGTACAATCTTCCCATGGGTGGGAGAGTGGGTACAGGCCATAGCTTAAAAGTCCAGTCTCCTAAAGGAGAGGGGAGGAACAGAGGATTCACACCCAGGAGTTTGTGTTACAGGTATGGCCTGTACTCCTCCGAATCATATAAGCACATAGACCCCCATTAGATAGGTTGGTAGACCTTAGGTAGGTTGGTTAGTAGGCTTGAGGTAGGTAGGCTGTAAATACTCCCCAGGTTGGTAGTTAGATGCTAGGTAGGTAGGCATTAGGTAGGCAGGTATCAATTAGGTAGGTAGGCTACAGGTAGGTAGATTGGCACTAGGTAGGCAGTATTCAGGCCCCAAGTAGGTAGGTATGCAGTAGGTAGACCCCAGTTAGCTAGGCTATAGGTGGAGCCCAAATAGGTAGACAGGTAGGTAAATAGGCTATAGGGAGCCCCAAATAGGCAGGCAGGCATGTAGGGTTTAGGTAGCTATAGGGGGAAATACGTAGATAGGCAGGGTTTAGGTAGCTATAGGGAGCCATACAGGTAGACAGGGGTTAGGTCGGCTATAGGGGCCATATAGGTAGGTAGGGTTTAGGTAGCTATAGAGGCCCCATATAAGTAGACAGGTAGGCTTCAGGAGGGCAATACAGGTAGGCAAGCTTTAAGGGAGCTATAGGGGCTATATAGGCAGGCTTTATGGGGAGGCTATATAGGCAGGCTTAGGAGGGGCTATGTAGGCAGGCTTAGGCGGGGCTATGTAGGCAGGCTTAGGGGGGCTATATAGGCAGGCTTAGGGGGTCTATATAGGTAGGCTTAGGGGGGCTATACAGGCAGGCTTAGGGGGGCTATACAGGCAGGCTTAGGGGGTATAAAGGCAGGCTTAGGGGGGTATATAGGCAGGCTGCAGGGGTTTACAGACAGGTTTAGGGGGGCTATATAGGCAGGCTTAGGGGGGCATAAAGACAGGCTTAGGGGTGTATACAGGCAGGCTTATGGGGGCTATATAGGCAGGCCTAGGGGGGGTATACAGGCAGGCTTAGGGGTATATAGGCAGGCTTAGGGGATATACAGGCAGACTTAGGGGGTATATAGGCAGGCTTAGGGGGGATATAGGCAGGTAAAATAAGACATAGTTTACTAACCTGTCTCCACGCTTCCTCGATGTGATGTTCTCCGGCATCTGTGGTCAGCGTGGGCAGTGCAATTATGTGACATCATCGCGCTGCCCACGTCAGCACTGTGGGCCGGCGGCTGCTAACAGAGTGGAGCGCCGGCGGCTGCTACCACCAGGCAGCACTGCCTTTGAAAGCTGGGGCCGGAGGGCCCGGGCGTTCAGAGACAGAATGCGCCGGGCCCCTCAGCTCCGCGCCCGCTGCAGTGAACTGGTATATTCACTGTCGGCGGGCACAGCAGTGGCATCACCGAGGTAGCAGACGTGGGCCCCGGGGCAGCTGCTACGTCTGCTAACCCCATATTGGTTCCTCTCCTCAAGGAGAGATTTTCCCCTTTCGAAGCCACTCTTGCCTCTCACCCACCCAGCCAGCCAGCAAGTTCTACACTGCACTGATGAGGGGCAAATACCCCGAAACAGCTGTCTGTAGTTGGACTTAACTGATTTGGCTCAAATCCCTTTTCACATTGCTAGGCTCCTGCGAGCTACATGTGAACTGAGGATAACTACATCCAATAGCGTGCGCTGTGGAGCTCCTCCGCTTTTCCCATAAGCCATTGCTTTATGCAAAACAGTCAGTGAGGTCTGAATGACAAGTAAACCCTCACACCGACCAATGTATTGGTTCCTCTCCTCAAGGAGAATTCCCCCCCCCCCCCCCCAGAAAGCTTAATTGCTCTGTGGACCAGTTCTAATGCGTACATGTCTATGGTAGATACTTTTTGCAGTGAACAGGGATTAGCATGGGGTGTTTGACAGTTCTCCACCCTTAAAACCTATTTCTGTGAACATGTAATAACCAATGAAGTAATGTGTCATGGATACTAGATTAAAATAATTTTATTGGGCTAAACATTCCGATAGGAAATGATCAGTGGTTTTATTATTAATGTTTTTGTTTTATTTATGTATTTATATTAAAAGAATAAGTTTCTCTATGAGTTGCACAAAACCTATTGCCCTGTTTTCCATTCCTAGGATTGGTAGAAATGCTGAATAGAGTCCAGAATACGCGGGCAGATGACCAGCGTGGACTGCTTTCTAAAGAGGACCTGGTTTTACCTGAGTTTCTGAAACTCCCAGCAGATGCTAAATGTGATCATTGCGAGACAATCTGCCAGGACCTTGCCACAAGAATGGAGACTGTTCCACAAGGTCCAGATATTTCTACTGAGAATTGCAATGAAGAAAACATTTCCCCAGGCAACAGATTGCCAGCACAGGAAGCAGCTCCCTGCCCATCTTCTGACATGGAAAATACCAACGCCTCTACTCATGTTTCCATTGATAGCCATGAAACAGCTGCGACAATGGTGGCCGACAATGTGACCTCCCTACAAATGGGAGAAACTTGTACAAATGAGAAGGACACTCTGCTTTAATCTTTAACCACTTCATCTATTTAGTCTCTTAATCCACTCTGGATAGTGGCCGTGCATGGCTTGTCCAAGATTGAAGCTATAAAGAGGTAGCAGTTACACATGGGCCCTGGTGCATGAAAGGGGCTAAAGGTCCCTTTGCCACATACAAGGACACCATTATTAAATGACACACTGTTGGTGGATGAGCCTGTTACAGATTTCTGGGGCCCAGAAGCCACAACTTATGGCTTGTCTTAGCACTCCACCAAGATATGTTTTCTGTGAACAAGACCAAGTCATCAAATAACCAGCATATCTACTTTGCCATCCATTCCATTCATGCAAATGACTTATACTGTATAATTTTGTATCAAGGCAGCTACTCTTGGTATTGCTTAACCTCTCTTGGCTGTTATCAAATCATGATTATGAAGAACATTGTCCCCATGCTGTAATTGATAGTATTTATTTCTGGCTTTGTGACCATTTTTTTCAGTTTTTGTTCCATTCACTGATAGATTACTGAAGGTAGAACACACATTTATTCCTTCCTTCATTACTTTTCAGGCTTAAAGAGACACAACTTCATTGATGCTAATCTCACAAAGGTAGGTCCACTCCACTCAGCTTCAAAGGAATCTTCATCTTCTTTGCAGTTTCAAATAAATTAGAAATAAATGTCCTAATAGGGAACGTTAAATGGCTTGTGCTTGCCCTGCAGGGCTAAGTATATCGGCTATTTTATGATAGACTCCATCTAAAGACACTTGATAGATTACAGGAAGCCTTGTACAGTATGATGTTGCAAAATCTGGCATGCCCATGTCAACATTAAAAGAAATATTCCTTTATTATAGAGCAAGACCGATAAGGATGCGTTTACACGGCAAGAGACAAATACCGGTCGGTTTGTGTGCCGTCTTCATGGCCGCGTGGGAGGGCTTTTCTCCGCGATGAGCGGAGAAAAGCCCTCCCCCTTCACATTAACATGCACATACTCCGTCCAAAAACCGGACCGAAGAATGTGCAAGTACAATGTTTTTCGGGTGGCCCGAGGGCGGAAAACCACCTGGCGGACAACACGTGCAGAGGGAACTGCTGCACGGGTTTTCCATACCGCCCCATTGTGCTTGTTTGCAGCCGGTTTTTCAGACGGTCTGCAAAACCGCAAACCGTCTGAACAACCGGCCGAAAACCCTTGCTGTGAGGACATGCCCTAACTCACAGATGGGTATAAGGCTTCTGAAAACTCTACGGTCTTATAGCAGGCTTGCTTACTGCAGATCTGTAATTTCTTAATCTGTAGCCTACTTACTGACTTGTAGATTTGTTGCAGATTTTAACATTGAATTTTAACCCTCTGCAATGCAAAAGGTAAAATTCATGTCACACCAGCAAAAAGTAAACAAATAATGTGAATATTGCACAGATTCTTGCCGGAAAACATCTAAACCCTAAAGAAGACCTGTCGACTCTGTTTCTGTGCTCACTTTGTGATTTACAATAATATCACGTTTTAAAGGAAATCATTAGAAAATGTCCTAATGATCTGATTAAGTCAAGTTTTTATGTAAAACATATTTTCTCTACATTTTTGGTGGTCGTATTTCTTTCTATTTTTTTTCTTTTTTTTAAAAGAATTTTCCATGTTGCCATCTATGTGAAAATATTGAATTTATTACACTAAGCATCCACGTTTGACTTATGCTTCTTATTTTGTAAAGATTATTTCTCAGCTATTGCTGTGTACACTGGTGGCAGAATTACCATTAGGAGATAAGACTACAATGAACACCATAGCATGCCAAGCACATTATCTGTTTCTTATGCCCTGCACTGTTATATACGACCTGTCCTCAATCTACAGTATTTGTACATATGAATCCCTTTAGCACAGACTCACCACTCCACTAGAGTCACCTTAACAAATGTAGACCACACAACAGACCCTTCTAAAACTATAGCCAAGTACTTTACACAGATCCCAGTCCTTTATACAGACACTAGGTCAGAATCTTCCTGTAGAAAGGCCCCTGAGCAGAGCCCCCAATATTCTAAACTAGAGACTAGACTGCACCTGTATGCAAACCTTAGGCCATAACTCCTTTGTATGCAGAGCAAAGACCATGGTCTCCTATTTAGAAGCCCTGAACCAGACCCCAAATTAATACTTTACAGGCCTCAGACCAGATGTTCAGCTATTCACCACCTTTGGCACTGCTCGGGAGAGGGTATCGCACAACTGGGAGAGGTGAGTATGTGGGGTGCATGGGAGGTTTGCTGGCTCTTCTGCGAGTGTTACAAGTCTCTGCCTTTCCCGAGATATACTGGACCTTCCCAGAGAGTTTCCAAGTATGATAAAAGCAAATTCTAAAGCTGGATTCAATTATCTGAATTATACCATTGGCAATAAATGTTGGGGACAACTCAGGTAGCCCTCTTTTCCCCTGACAAGGGGCAACTCTACAGGTCATAAGGCTTGCCCACAACATAGAAATTAATAGGTTGTTTCTGAGATTTCATATGTCTAAGTGGCTGTTGTAAAGAAAATCTGAGATACCGTTTGCTGCTTGAAGAAACAGCTCAAACAAGATAACAGCCATCATCGTCATGTAAAGAAAGTAAAATAAAATCAGAAAATAAAAACATTTTACAAAAGAAAATTATACATTCTGTGTAAGCTTTATATTTTTAATATGAATCTATTAGGTTCTGTTCACACTGTCATCATGGCATCCATATATAACAGAACTGTCCTCTACTTTGGACTCTAATTGAATTCTGGCCAACGCCCGTGGCTAGGAACTTTCCAGCACTCTTTGGATTAATCAGTTCTCCTGGTGATTGACAGGTTCTGCTTCCTATCATTTCTGCTCTTCTTCCTCCCCTTCCCTATTGAAAGTCACTGCTTCCTTCCTTCTTTGCCTGCTAAAGGTTTTTCTCCCCTGTAGTTCGCCCGTTCTTTCTCCCGTCGTCCTGTGCTTTTCTGTCCTTTTGCTTGGACTCCGGTTACCCCTTTGTCTCACGTTTCTGTACCTCGCTGCCCGTTCCATTACCGACTTGGACTGCCTGACTAGGTTTACTTGTTCTGTGTTTGTTTGTCCCTGTCTGTGTTTCACTTGGCTCAGTGCAGTCATTAGTCTTCCGGTTGGGGTCGGCCTATTAAGGAGTTGGGTTCCCCAAAAGGCAGGGACAGGGGCTGGGACCAGTGTCAGGGCCTCACTTGTCTGTGTCTTGGTGTGTGTCCCTGACAGTCCCTGACAACTGGTTTATACACTTCTTGCCCTACCAATAACTTTTTGTCCTTTAGGACCTGATAACATTGCAGAAAACTTCATGGCTACTTTAAAACATTTAATTAAGTGCAAATCATTCGAGTGCTATAATAAATAATAATTACACTAACGGAAATAGCAATAAAAATTATACAAACAACAAATAGCATCATTAATCAGCATTTTAACTTGAAAATCATGTGGTTTGTCCATGTGAAAAGTGAGCTAAATTGCAAGGCAAAGATAAAACATATGAATGTCAATGAGATTCTTCTCTTTCGTGGGGACAGATATGATATTTACCCACAGCGGGTTTCAGTTTTGGTTTGTGATACACTAAAAGGACATCAGTGTGAAATCTACATAATAAAACACATCAGGTTTCAATGCAAACACATTCTGACATCCATTTTCTATGACAAATACAAATGTCACCATGCCTTTGTATATCTGAGGACAATTGTATACAAGAATAGTCTTGGTGTGCAAGTTCACTGGATAGAATTGTGCCCACTGGTGGCTCTTTTATTTATTTACTATCCCGCAGTGCTCAAGGCATAGCTAAAACCTAATAGGTGGTGTTTATCTTGGGCCCTTTTCCCCTGGGCAATTATGGACCTAGGCACTGTTCACTTAAAGCTGGGCAACACAGAATAGCATCAAATATATTTACAAACCGCAAACAGTAATAATAAGCTATAACATAGTGAGACATACAAGGCTAAAATGCGTACAGGTAAATAGTATTAACCCCCCCCAAAATATGACATGCAGTTGCAGCATGATGTCAGTAAGGGACTATTAAGTTGGATTGCTTGCCTTCATTGAGGGGGACCATAGATAAATAAAATCTGTGAGATATCCAGAAGGGGACCTCCAAATGGCCAATGAGGTGATTGCAAGGTTCCGACTGGTTGTCATGGCTGCTAAGGGCCAAATGTAGACTGCCAGCCCTGCTATCTTACTGCTTCTAATACCATTGTCAGTTGCTCCAGGACCCAGGAAGGGCAACAGGAACAGACAGACAGTGAGCCCTAGAGTTAGGCCCCAAAAGCTGTCCCTGCCTACTTGCCAGCCTGATCCTAAGCGGTCGGTGACAGCTGGGCGACGTTCCATATACTGGTAAAGTGACACATAGAATAAGACAAGACAGACAAGTACAATAAAGATTGGTCAGACAAAATACAGGTTACACTGGATAATAGGAAGATCAAAAGGACAGGCCAAGAGATCACAAAACCAGGCAACACAAAGGTTATGGAATGCCAGCTCAAGCCAAAAAGAGACAATCACAAGCACTGACCCAAAGACAAAGTGGTCTTCTTAATAGATGTCCGAGTTCCAGTCCAGGGTGTGATTAGATCGGCCCTCTAACATCCCAAAGACACAGACCTCAGGCTGGCAGGGAAGAAAGAAGAGTGGTGAAGGCAAATGTCCATTTCCACTGAACTAAACTATCCGCAGCCCAACATTAGGGCCAGAAGAAGTAACAAATGGTTATGCTGGAGAACCTGTCAATCATCACAAACAGGCAAAGGACTGAGACAGTGTTCATACCAGCACCAGGAAACACACACATCTCGGAACCGAATCATGGTCAGAAGCAGTTTCTGCTGCACACCATGGACAGGGGACTGTGCTGTGGCATAGTCATTACAACCACTCTGTCTGATGCGGGATGTAATCAGAGAGCCATAATTACATGTTATTTTTCAATATTAATGTATTACAGAATAGTGTACAAGAAGAGTGAAGAAATCAGGCGATACCTTTTAGAGGCTAACTGAGTATATTTGATGGTGAGCTTTCGAGAGAACTAGCTCCCTTCTTCAGACATGATGATATCATCATGTCTGAAGAAGGGAGCTAGTTCTCTCGAAAGCTCACCATCAAATATACTCAGTTAGCCTCTAAAAGGTATCGCCTGATTTCTTCACTCTTCTACTACTTTCTATGGCTAACACGGTACAACATTATACTACTAGAATAGTGTACAAGCAACCACAGCCCCTAGTGGGCAGGTACCCTAAAGGGATTAGAAATACAAGTAAAAATTATTTTAAAAAGCTTTAAAAATCTAAAAAATACTAAGGGTGACATGTCAGAAAAGAGGCTGTCACGCCAGTTTTAAGGCGCATTAAATGAGTGTATAGTGCATCTGATGGAATTAAGCTGTCAAAAACCTGGTGTGTGGTATATCTTGCATAGTAAAATTGATGTGCCTAATCTAGGCGCATAGCATATCATTGCTAGCATATTTGATGTGCCTACTTTAGGTGCATTCAAATGTGTCGTGTCTGGCTTATAATGCGCCCAGTTTTCCTGTACTACAGTTCATTCATATTGAGAATAGGGTGTCAACAGTTTTTTGGTGCAAAATACACCAAAAAAATGGGGCAGCCCTAATGGGACATGTCACCCTAGTTGTTTATAACTCTCTACTATTGCAATTTTGCATGTGAATAATAAAAAACAAGTTAATCATGATTGTTATTACGATGTCTATAAACATCTGATCCATTAAAATATTACATTGTTTATCTTGCACATTGAACACAGTAAAAGAAAATATCCAACACCAAAGTTATGGTTGTTTGGTTGCTTTGCTTCCCCCCCAAAAAAAATGGAATAAAAAGTTATTAAATCAGCCTCAGAATATGGCATTGCAAAGCAAATTTAAAAAGAAAAGTTTTTATTTTTTTAAAGTATTACAACATAACAAAACTTTATAAGTTTGGTTTCCCCAAAATTGTTCTGACAAGAAAGTAATAATAATAATAATAATGTTTATTAATATAGCATCAACATATCCACAGCACCTTACAATGCATGGTACAGGTACAGACAAAACCCAATATTATATAATACCATTTTAACAATGGTTCAGCCATTTTCCAGAAATATGGAGTAATACAAATAAAAGTGAATGAACCTGCCACCTAAACAGTACATCTACATAAAGGTAAATTCATTTTAGAGCCAGAGTGCATGGGGATCTTGGTAGACTTGCCTAAGAAGATGCATTTTTAAAACACAAACTATGAATGCTATAAATTAGTCTAATTGTAGCACATTCCAGAGAACTAGTGCAAAGTCTTGTAGTCAGGAGTCAGAGGATCAGCTGATGTAGGAATTTAATTTAAGATTATTAGTAAAATGTAGATTAAAGATGATATATAATTTATGCTGTCAAAATATACAGAAAGCCGGCTGAAAAAATGCAATAAGGGCTTGTCCCCACGGCACGGATTTGCGGCCGGTTTTTCAGATGGTTTGCGGTTTTGCAGACCGTCCGAAAAACTGTCCGCAAACGAGTACAACGGGATTCTATGGAAAACCCGTACAGCAGTACCCAGCAGTGCCCGAAAAACATTGTGCTTGCACATTCTTCCCTCCGGTTTTCGGACGAAATATGAGCATGTCAATGTGCAGGGGGAGGGCTTTTCTCCGCTCATCGCAGAGAAAAGCCGTCCCCACTGTGACCTTGGGAACGGCACTAAAACAGGACAAATACCGGTCGGATAAACTCTAATAGAACCTTTTACTTTGTGCAACAATATATACATAGTAACTTTGACATAGCCTACATATGTACAATGTTTCAATTGAATTAAAACCTGAGATGCATTGTTTTGGGATTCCAGTATAAAAAGTCCATATCCAATTCCACTACTAAAGTAAACTGTGAGCTGTGAATCTGCATAACTAAACATATGCTACATTTCTGTATGAGATAGCCAAAATAATTGTCTATAAAAAGATGGTAGCAGTGGTTGGTGACGTATGGAGCCTGAGAGTCAAAAGTTCAAAATATTGTTACCCTTTTGCTTGTCATTGTATTGCAATGGTTCAAAGGGATGTTCACACAACTTCATGAGAATTAAGAACAAGTCCCAGACAGTTGTTGGGTAAGTAATTCTAGGTCTTAACCTAGAGACTGCTTTAATGAACCTCTTTATTAGAGGCATGTTTCCATATCTTACTCCAAATGATACACCCTTAGCATAGAGGGATTGAGACCCTTATCAAACTTTGTTGTAAGAAGTCCAGGAAAACTTCTGTTGGAGGAGGCATACCTGAAAGGGCTTACTAGTCTAGAAAAAAAGATCTAATCCTGGAATAGATATTATTCGTTGTCTTTAGTGATGAGCGATTACGTTGACTATCGTCATCGGGTCGATAGTCGATATCGGCAATTATCAAGACGATTTCTGATAGTCGATAATAGATTATCGCCGATGACCATTAAAGTCTATGGGAGAGGAACAACACCTTCATTATTACACCAAACAGGGGCTGGAGAAGCTGGATTTAACATCCACAACAGTCAAATTGATACGTGCTACATCTTAGGCAACACACTTAGGTTATAAAAGCCACAGAAATAAAATCACAGACCATTCACTATCCCTGTCTTGTACCACTGCCTGACCCTTAAACCTGCATCACCCACAAATTAAAAAGTGCCAGAAGGCAGCATGATTTGAACCATCATTTTACTTGAATTGGACATTGACTATACCTGTCCTGTACCGCAGAATGACCATTAAACCTGTCTGACCCACAGATTAAAAAGTGCGGGGAAAAGGAGTCTTTCAACCACCATTTTAGTTGAACTGGACATTGACTATATCTGTCCTGGACTGCAGTATGACCATTAAACCTGTCTGACCCACAGATTAAAAAGTGCCGGAAAAAGGAGTCTTTGAAACACCATTTTAGTTGAACTGGACATTGACTATATCTGTCCTGGACTGCAGTATGACCATTAAAAATGTCTGATCCACAGATTAAAAAGTGCCGGAAAAAGGAGTCTTTCAACCACCATTTTAGTTGAACTGGGCATTGACTATACCTGTCCCGGGTAACCTACATCTGTTCAAGTCTTCCTGTAACTCCCTTGTACAATTCAGAGGAATATTTGTATCAGCTATTTTGTACATGCCAGTTTTTTAGTAGTTTAATTCTAGAAAACACATTTTTAAAATAGGATGGAATCCCACCACGTCTTTGTTTCTCTTTTTTTTAATTGTATTAAATGGGTTGTCTCACTACAGGGATTGCTAGCTATTTTAAAGATCTTGCAAAAACAAGTCATTTTGCAATATGTGTCCATAAACAGTGTCCTACCTATTCCTGTTTTTGACAGCACCATAACCCTTGAGCCACTTTTGACAATTGTGAAGAACAATTGTCTGTTACAAACCACATTTTTTAGAATAAGACCTGTAGTATAGCTGCATTTCACAGCAAAATGCCCCCAAAAATTCAAAACATGACCCTTGAGCCACTTTTGACAATTGTGAAGAACAAATGTCTGTTAAAAACCACATTTTTTAGAATAGGACCTGTAGTTCATTTCAAAGCAGCATGACCCAAAAAATGACATTTCAGCCACTGTTAAAAATTGTGAGGGAGAAATGCCACTTAGAAGCCACATTTCTGTTCCAAAGGACCATGATTCTAGCTGTATCTCACAGCAACATGACCTCAAAACCATTGACAATGCGAAAAATTCTAAAGATAAAGTGAGCAAATGGAATACGATTTTGTCATGAAACCTTGGTGTCTTTTACAGTCTCCACAACACAAAACCAGCAAAATGATCTTTTTGGAACTGAGAATAAAAATTGCAGAGAGAAATGATCATTTAAAAAAACATTTTTCAAGAGGACCAATTCTGTTTGTAGAGGAATGTGAAGTAGACCGGCAACTAATCGGTGACCTCGGCAATTGGGGCCACAACATCATCAGAGATCCATGCCTGATTCATCTTGATGAAAGTCAAACGATCCACATTATCTGTGGAAAGCCGGATGCGTTTGTCTATAATGACTCCTCCAGCTGTGCTGAAGGTCCGCTCAGATATGACGCTGGTGTGGCTAGGATCCAGGATGTGCGATACAGAACAAAACGGCAGTAGGCACAGTGGCAGCCTACCTGCCGTTTTGTTCTGTAATCGCACATCCCGGATCCTAGTACCAGTGATATCAAGCAGCACTATCGCTCATCGGCCATTCCTCTAAGCGACGTATGTTGTTTATCTTTATGCAATATTTGTGTCCTCTATTTTTGTCTGTTCCCTGATGAACCCGACTCACATGTGCCGGGGGAAACGCGTCGGAACGTCTTTGGAATCGATATGAATATGGTCTATTGCATAAATTATTGTACTTACTATGTATATGGAACTCATATGAATGTGGTTTATAGCACATATCATTGTGCTTATCCATTGCAATATCCCTATTAGATTTATAAGTTTTTGTTTGTTTTTCCTTGTGGTGGCTTTAGTTATTTTTCACTATTGGGTACACTTTATTATTTATTTGTGTTAAGTTCTATTCATTAGATTAAGGGTTATCTAGGGATTGGTAGGTTTAGGTTCCTGAGTGGGGTCGCCCTTTTTCAGGGCGGTATCCCCATTTTCCTTAGGTCTTAGTATTTATAAGGGTTGTTTAGGGATTTGTTTAGGTCCCCTTTTTATCGTACTGTATATTCCTATTAAAAGTTATATTTTAGCCTGAAGGCGCATGGTTTAGTTATTGTAGTTTTTTGTATCCATTTTGGATACCCAGAAGTCGACTGGGTTCGGAACACATCCAAAAACATTGGTGTTGAGACGCAGATAGTCGTGCACCATGATCTTAAGCTGGTCTCTGTATGTTGTATGTGTGCCCTGTATTACATGCGTTGGTGAGGTGGTAAATAAAGATTTCCAGATGTCACCCATTGGGCTTCGCCACCATGCCTGCGCTGCCACTAGGCGCTTGCACTTTACTGCGCTGTCGTGACGTGTTCCACCGTGACATTTAGGAATGTGAAGCAGACGAAACAGTGTCTCCAGTTTTTTAAAATCACAAGGTTCCAATTCCTGCATTTTACCTCTATTTGGGGGGGTGAAAAAAAAGTGTATTTTGTTTTGTACCGGGGGATCCGGATTTGGCCACCATAACTTTTTGTCATTTTGAGGCCAAATGCAGAATCATGTTGAGGAAAATGGAGCATCCAACACTCATGTAGAAGGAGCCTTGTTTCCCCCAACCCTCGGGGTCAGGGCCTAGCAAACTATTTTTCCTCATTTTCCCCCTCCGCCTAAAAATCGCGCCAACCTCTTTTCAAGGCGGGGACGTTAACATCGGTGTCTGGGAATCCCCCTCCTCCTCCCCTCCTCCCCGTGCCTCCGGACAGCTTCAACACAGCCCTGACTTGCCTTTGGATGATCCCCTAGAGCTGATCGCCACCTTGCACTAGCTCGGACCCCGAACCACGCCTAATAAGACCGATGAAATTGGGAAACTGCGGGCCTTTGTGGATTGAGGGAGGAAAAGGCCCGGCCGCACTGGCCGTCCCCCCTCCTCGCGGCGGGACCTGTTTTTCAGAGGTCCAACACGTTCCAGAACTAAGACACCACAATGCCATGCTGAAAAGGGGGAAATTGCCCCCGCACTGCCCATTTTGGTGGGCTTCTCAAAACTGGCAAGGAGGGGCAGAGCTCTTTCACCCGCCCCCCACCTGGGGTGGTTCAACACCCCGAGTCCGCACCGCAGCTTGTCAGCCATGTGTCACTTCGATTCGTAAGGCATTGCCTGCTCCCCAACAAATCGCGGGAGCATGTGGAGGGGGGGAATTCCAGCGTGTTCCCACGCAAAAATGGGGGGACGGGGTTACGGAATCCAGCGACCTGCAACGCACCAGGCGGACGCAGCAGGGTGCGAACCAAGGGGGCAACTCAGACTGACCTTCTCAGCAGCATCCAACCCGGGGTACTCTTTAAAAATTTCTGGACGACAAATTAAAAGACATGTGCCAGCAAGGGATGGCTCCAGCCACCGACTTAAGGGGGGGCCAGAAATTTTTCGCCCGAAAATCGCACACCACCTTTTTGCCGGGGCAAAAAATTCTGTCACCCCAAGCGCTCGGTCCGTTGTTTTAGACCGTCCACAGCTCCTGACCTTGGGGTGGACGGCCCAAGGCAGTTTAAAAATTCAACACGGCCTGGTTCCCCCCGGGGCATGTGATCCCCCAAAAGAGGACCTTGGGGGAAAGACCCGCACCATCCCTGGGGTTTTGAAGAGCTTTCGCCAGCCTGAAGCCCTTCCCCCCCAGAGACATCCCCCCAGCTCACCCATGAGCTTCACAGAAAATATAGGGGCCTTGGCCTTTTACTAGTCCATTTTCCCCGGTGGTCAGATGGATTTTTTCCCCGGCCACAGATGCAGAAAAACGCCTTAAATTTTTAGAGTCACGGGGCGGCCAGGACAGGGACGGCTTTTCCGGGAAAAGAAACCCTGCCGGAAATCGGGGTATGGGGGCAAAGGCGAGGGCCATGACATGGCAAACCCATCTTTTTCCACCAGCGAAAGGCAACATTCCAAAGGGGCCAAAAGCCGGCAATGCCGACTTTCAGTTTTGGTTTTTGGGGATGGTTTGGGTTTTAAATTTTTCTTCGCCCCAAAACCCTGGAAGACAGAAGGCGGCGGCTAGACGGCCGCTGTGCGGCTTGCGGTCCAAACTGGCGGAAGGAAAAAGGGGTAGGATGGTCTCTGGTGGGGGCTGGGGGCTCAGGGGGCGACGTGGAGGCTAAGGGGAGGCTGATCCCTATCATGACTCTGAGAGACATGGCAGCGGGGAACCGGTGTGGCGAGGAGGAGGGGCGAGACAGAGGGTTGAAATGGTTGGAGGCCCGGCGTCGGTCTGGCCTTTTTGGCCAAGTGTTCCCTCCATTTCAACCCCAGCTTTCGCCATGTGACTAGACTTTTTGGTGGGGTTAACCCCCCAAGGTCTTTGCCTCTACTTTGGTTTGGAAAAAGGGGGGGGGGTTAAATCCCAAACCCCCAAAGGGGTTTTTTAAAGGGCCCGGGGTTTGGGGCCCGACCTTTTTGCGGATAAAAAGCGGGGTTTGCGCACCCCCCGGCCCCCCCCCCCGGCCCCCCCCCCCCCCCCCCCCCCCCCCCCCCCCCCCCCCCCCCCCCCCCCCCTTTTCCCCAACCCCCCCCCTTTCCCCCCAAACCCCCCCCCCCCGCCCCCCCCCCCCCCCCCCCTTCCCCCCCCCCCCCCCCCCCCCCGCCCCCCCCCCCCCCCCCCCCCCAAAGGGGGCAACCCCCCACCCCCCCCCCCCAACCCCCCCCCCCCCAACAAAACCCCCCCCCCCCCCCCCACCCCCACCCCCCCACAAAACCCCCCCCCCCCCCCCCCCCCCCCCCCTTTTTTGGGGGAAAAAACTGAAAAACTGGGCCTTTTGGTTTATTTAGTTTCCCGGCCCCCCTGAAAACCACCCTTTTCCGAATGCGAACCCTTTTTCGGGGGCCCAACAAACTTTTGCCCTCCTCTGGCAAAAACCCCCCCCGCCCACCCCCCCACCTTGTTCAAAAAAAAAGGAAAGGTTTTGGGAAAATTTTTTTTGGAAAGTCCTTTAAAAAACCCAAACAAGTACTAATTTTTTCCCCAAAAGCTTGGGAAAAAAACCAGGAGAAAATAACAAATTTTGGGGGGGTTTTAAAAAAAATTAAATGAAAGGGTTTTTTAAATTTTTTTTCACCTTTTCAAACCCCCTTAAAAAAATTTTTTGTTTTTCGGGAAAGCGGCTAACAATGGGGGTTTTGCAAAAATAAAAAAGTAATGTTTATTTTGTAGTAACTGATTTTTCCCCTTTAATTCCCCCTGGGAAAAAAAGAATGCGGGGAAAGTTGCGGGTGCTTCCCCAAAAAAATGGGGTTTCAAAAATCAAAAAAATAAAACTTTTTTTTCGAAAAACCGGATTTTTTCACCTTAAAAATTTTTTTTTGAATTTATTTTTTTTTTCCCCTAAATGCTTTGGGGGGTTCAAATCAAAAACACAATTTAAATTTTTAAAAGAAAGAAAATTTTTTTTTTTTCCTTTTTTTAAAAAAAAATTTTTGTTTTTAAATTTTTTCCCCCTTTTAAAAAATGGGGGGAAAAACAAAAAAACCAAATGGGTTTTTTTTTTTAAAAAATATTTTTTTTTAAAATTTTTTTTCACCGTGGTAATTTAAAATTTTTTTAAAAATTACGTGGGATGCTGCGTCAAATGAACAATGCTGGGTGCGCAAAAGTCAAAAAAACACAAAACTTATTTTTTCGTATGATACACGGTATTTTTTGGCAACAAACAACCTTGCTGACTACCAATTGCGAATTGTAATTTAACTGCAAGGTGGATATATCAACAGTCACAGGTGTAATGGGTAAAATTAAAATGAACCCCATATCTGAAATGTATACTGATAATAAAAGGGGAGTTTTGCACCTAACAAAAGAGACCTGCATTTTACTAGAAATGATGTGTTATCCAATATAAGTTCAGGCTGCCCAATATCCAGGAAATATTTCAATAGCAAACTGTTAATAATAAAGATATTCCACTCCCAATGTCTACACTAATTCTTGGTGAACTTTATCCCAGTGTTCTTTATAGATAGAGCTTGTCTGTGTTTGCCCGCGGGGGCCCCTCCCTTGTTTCCCCCCCGCCGTAAATTTTACAGCGGTAGATGCTGCTTTAAAAATTCTCTAGCTAACTACATAAAATCTTCAAATCTCTAAATAAACTAAATTGGGAAAGGTCACACAGCTAATAGAAATGGTTTCTCTGTGCAGAAAAAGACAAAATTTCGCTGAGCTGTTTGGCCACAGGCCCAGAGCGCAGGTCCAAACCCTATGAGATGCTGAGAGACACTGAGGCTAAAACAGGAAACGCTGTTCTATGTAAAACGAGGTCATGTGATTTTTCTAGCCAATCCAACCATACACATCCCAGTCATGACGTGGGCACACACATCTCACCCTGCTCTATTCTGTAATCTGATTTGCTGGCCGCCAAAATTACAGGAAGCGCCGAAAAAAGGCGCGATCTTAATAGATGATGCACAGATTTTAACCTTAAATTATCGCATGATCGGGGGAAATTTCGATCACCATAAAAAACCTTGCCGATTTCAACTTTGTCAATAAAAATCGCTCAAACACTACCCATAAGTAAACAAATGTCCTAAATCATCCCCAAAACACTTCTTAGTTGAGAAAGAACATAGCCCCCCTGGCTTCTGAGACTAAATTCAGCCAATCAATTCAAAGGTTCATTTTCCCCCAAAATTTCCTTCTTCATTGATTAGGGACAGACCCCCCTGGAGATCAAATGATGCACCCCATAGTGACTCCAGCCCCAGAAAATTTTAAGCCTAAAATTGTGCAATTTGTGTCCAGCCCCTTTTTGACACTACTTAACCTCACAGAAATCACCTTTTTCAAAATCTGATTTTTTAGAGAAATTTGAAGCTCTCCTGATTGCCCCTAACTGTGAGAGCCAGTGCTGCCGTCAGCCATCTGTTTAACCCTGGGGGGTCCAGCTGCCAGGGCCAGACTTACACCTATCTGAAACACCTATCTGAAATGTATAACGGATAATAAAAAGTATTTTTGGCACCTATCAATTCACCTATGGTGACTACAAAAATTGCTGGATTCAAATTTAACTGCAAGGTGGCTCTATCAACAAATCTGGACTCGGCAAAAAGTCAAAAAAAACGTATCAAAATTAACGGATAATAAAAGTATTTTTTGGCACCTATCAATTCACCTGTGGTGACTACAAATTTTGGGTGTATTAAAATATAACTGCAAAGTAGCTCTATGAACAAAGCTTGACTGACCAAAGTGAAAAAAAACACCTGTCTGAAATGTTTTACGGGATAATAAAAAGGTATTTTTTGCACCCATCAATTCACCTGTTGGTGACTACAAAATTGCTGTATTCAAATTTAACTGCAAAGTAGCTCTATGAACAAAGCTTTTACTGACCAAAAAATGAAAAAAAAACACCTGTCTGAAATGTTTTACGGGATAATTTAAAAGTATTTTTTTTTTTCACCTATCAATTCACCTTTGGTGACTATCAAAATTGCTGTATTCCCAAAATTTAACTGCAAATTAGATCTATCAACAAAGCTTGACTGACCAAAAGTGAAAAAAACACCTGTCTGAAATGTATACGGATATTAAAAGGTATTTTTGACACCTATCAGTACACCTGTGGTGACTACAAAATAGCTGTATTCCAATTTAACTGCAAATTAGATCTATCAACAAAGCTTGACTGACCAAAAGTAAAAAAAAAACCTGTCTGAAATGTATACGGGATAATAAAAGGTATTTTTTGGCACCTATCAATTCACCTGTGGTGACTACAAAATTGCTGTATTCAAATTTAACTGCAAAGTAGATCATAAAACAAAACTTGACTGACCAAAAGTGGAAAAAAAACACTATCTAAATGTATATGGATAATAAAAGGAATTTTTTGGCACCTATCACCTGTGGTGACTACAAAGTTGCTGGATTCAAATTTAACGCAAAGTAGATCTATAAACAAAGATTGACTGACAAACCTTGAAAAAAACCCCTGTCTTAATTGTATACTGATAATAAAAGGTATTTTGGCACCTATCAATACACCTGTGGTGACACAAAGTTGCTGGATCAAATTTAAAAATGCAAAAGGGGGCTCTATCAAACACATCTGCCTGCGCCAAAGTGAAAAAAACACGTATCTGAAATGTATACTGATAATAAAAAAGGGATTTTTTTTGGGACCTATCAACCTGTTGTGACTACAAAATTGCTGTATTCAAATTTAAGTGCAAGGTGGCTAAATCAACAAAGCTGGACTGGGCAAAATTGAGAAAGAACACCTATCTGAAATGTATACTGAGAATAAAAGTGGAGTTTTGCACCTAACAAAGAGACCTGCAGTTACTAGAAAAGATCTGTATCCTAATATAAGGCAATGCAATGTCTAAACAAAGTTTTGGCTGTGCAATATCCAGTATCCTTTATAGAGTTTGTCTGTGTTCGCCCGGGGGGCCCCCCCCACCTCCCGCTCTCCCCGTGACTTTACACCGGTAGATGCTGCTTTAAAAAATTTTCTGCCTACTCTACCTAAAAAATCTGCAAATCTCTGATCTAACTAACTTCTAAGATCACAGCTAAAAGTAAGCTGCTGTCCCCTGTGAAAAAAATATAATAATTTTGCTGAGCTGTTTGCTGAGCTGTTTGGACAGAGGCAGAGCGCACGTCCTACTGCTATGAGACGCTGACCGACACTGATCATGAACAGTAAGGGCTGTTCTATGTAAAACAAGGTCATGTGATTTTTCCAGCCAATCGCAACCATACACATCCCAGTCATGACGTCGCACACCCATCTCACCCTGCTCTATTCTGTAAGCTGATTTGCTGGCCGCCAAAATGACAGGAAGCGCCAAAAATGGTGCGATATTAATAGATTATGCACAGATTTTAACCTAAATTATCGCGTGATCTGAAAAATCCGATCAACGTAAATACCGTGCCGATTTCAACTTTGTCGATAATAATCGCTCAACAGTAGTTGTAACTTGTCACCATCCGGAAGAACACTGGTGACACTTCTGATGAGAAAATCATTTGTCCTGGCTAAGATTAGTCAGTCATCCAGGTAGGGAATAGAATCATGGATATGTGTTGAAGCCTCAAGAAGTATTTCTAACAGTCACTGGAATACGCATCTATCTAACTAAAGACATCAAACTGTCTCTTTTTTGTACTGCGGATAGTATATATTTTATATTTTCCTATTTTTTCTTAAGGATGTGTAAGTTTAGGGTTTTGATACTAGAAACACTCTGATGTAAATTCATTTTCTTTTCTGAGAAGACAGGACCTCCACGAGGACCATCTTTGCACATAACTCCTTTATGGAAGATTCCAGAGCCTGTTGTTTGACTCGCAGAAGAAGGTGGGTTACAAGGTAGTAAAACAGAAAATACACAAAGGGGATGGAGTCCAAGAACCCTCCTATAGGTTACCTCTGTCACTAAAAATTCCATCTGTCCTATCTGTCCACAGGGTTAAAAACCTCATATTGTGCTGCTCATAAGGATGTAAGGAAACCAATTTTTAGAGGTTTTGTTATATTTTCTTACTTGTAAAAAAGATTAAAATAAAATAAAAATTTTGCTTTGCATTGTAATTTTCTTGGACTAATAACCGTTTTTTTTTTTTTTTTTTTTAGTTTTCCATCAATAGAGCTGTGTGAGGGATCATTTTTGCACTTTGATTTGCAGTTTTTATTATTAAAGTTCTGAGATACTTACAACTTTTTACCACTTTTTGTTTGAATTTATTGAGGAAGCAAAGCAACAAACAAAAACGCAATTCTGGCAATTATTTTTTTTCCTTCTTTTTATGGCAGTGACCATTTGGGATAAATAAGGTTATAAAGCAGGATTTTTACTTATAATAGGAAATGAAAGGCAAACACTTTCCATGCCAGGATTCATAATAATATTCCTTCATGTGAACATTCCCTAGACTTTTCTAGCTGCACAGTCTAGCAGTACCCAACATCCCCCAGGAGACCAATGCCAAAATGATGACATTGCTAGGGTCTATAAGTAAGTCCACCAATAATACATTTTATTTAAATAAAAATGTCCAAATAACTGTAGTTATGTATGATATTTCTAAATAATAGTCAGTAACCAAATAATACTACTGTACAAGGAGTAAATAATATCTCCGTACTATCATTGACCAAACCAGTATACCAAGACAACTATTGCCAATAATTATACGAGGGTGAAATAATACCACCATATTATCACCACATACCACCATCACCATAGAGTGGCTGAATAAAACCACCATACTGTTATTCACCCAACCAGTATTCCAAGACCAAAATTACAAATAAAAACATATACAAGAGCCAAATATCACCAGCATTAAGTAATTGAACAGTACCACCATAATGTTCTTTAATATAAACCACTACACTACGCCCACTATTATTGCCATACAGTGACCATATAGTAAGGACAAGTGTATACATGCTCTGCTGACATATAAGTTATTACAGTACAATTATATTTAGTGACTCACTGGTGATGTCTTCTCTTATGTCATCCTCTTTTCCTTTTCTTCTCCATCTGGCCCAGACGACTTATCCTGTCTCTGAAGAATTTTCTGCATAAATGCACAGGTTCCTCACTTTTTCAGCACCTGTTCCCTATCTGTACAAAATCCCCATCCTCAGTTCTTCAAATGGTTATAATATCCCACCTTTTGATGCACAACATAGTAATAGTACTAGCAGATAGTAAAATTGCCCACAGACACTTTTAGGGCCCCTTTTTGTGCCTCGAGTATGTAGACCACCCAATTTAAAAAGGTAGGTAAACTCCCCAAATTAGACAGATAGGTATATCCCCTTTTAGCTAGTTAGACCCCTATTGAGCAGGTAGCCTTTCAAAGAAGTTAGGCAGATAAGTAGGCAAACTATTAGGTGGATAGGTACGTAAGCCCCCATTAGAAAGATAGATAGGTAGCTCTCCATTAAGTAGTTAGGTAGACAGGTAGGCCCTGGTAGATAGATAGGCATGTAAATTAAAAAAAAAATCATTCACCTCTCCCTGTTCTCCTGATGGCCTCTCCAGCACAAGCAGTTTCTCCTGGCTTAAAGCAATCTACAGCATACAAAATAAATAGACATTGATGTGGTGTGATACATTGATGTGATGACGCTGCATGTGCTGGGACACACGTCCCGACATCTTGTAGGCCGCAGACTGAAAATGGCCTGCAGTATACAGTTTTCAGTGGAGAGGGAATTAAATTGCTCCATGTACTAAACTAGGTCTCAATTTTATGTGTATTGGGAAGATGCGCATATAGTTAAGATTACTAGTGTGGTAGAAAGAACCTGTAAAACAAGGGGGTGGGACCTGTCGACAGCAGTGGACCACCCCTTGTTTTACATGTGGCCTGGGCCCCATAATACAGCTGTATCAGTGGTACTGCCAAGATGGCAGACTTGGAGGTAGATGCTCATTATTAACTTTGAGCAACGAACATTTATGGCAGATGACATAAAAAATACCACTGAATAGAAGATAAAAAAGAAAACTGTAGTAATATTTCCCCACAGACAAGCAGAAAACACAGACAATGCAACAATCCAGATATTATCTTTGGTCTCTTGTACAATCCAAAGAATCCAAGAATAATGGAAACATGTAAAAGTTAACTAAAAAATATTTTTTATTGGCTGGAATAAGTGACTATTACAGATGAAATGAAATCTAAGGAAAGTGAAGCATGATAATCTGTACAGCCTTGACAGATAGGGATATACTGAAACTTGGATGTGCAGAGCTGAATACCATTAGGCTGAGAGCTGCTTTGTCTTTCATGGTAAAGTGCCAAGAACAAACATCTCACTTCATCAGGTGCAATTCAGTTCTAAGTTTTTCAACACAGAAAACATACGAGTCAAGGTGGCAACTAAATTCATACTACAGGCACGTGTCTTGTAAACATGTATTTCAACTAAAGGAATCTGAGACAGTCTCAGTGCCAAGATCTCATCCCAGATACACATTAAATTTAACAAAGAATGTGCTATTATTACATAATATTCATAACATTATTGTAATGACCACAGTGATTATAATCATACAGTACACCAGTAAACAGTTGAAGGGGTTTTCTTACTATAATGATTAGTTTTAAACATGTAGGGAATGGTAAATTAAGACTATTATATTGCTCTTTTGATTTTGCTTTGGACAAGAGATAAAGAAGATTTTATCTCCTCTTAGAGTATACAAGTTTCTCTTGGTTACCGACCAGTTTTGCACTTACTCTGTCTTGTTAGGCTTTGAGTGGTTCTACCGCAGTGATTGGCTTATTCAACTTTTAGGGAGCTGTTACTCTGACAGTGCAGGATATTGCATCTCTAAGGCTATGTCTACATTGCATCGGACAAAACACGGCCCAACAGCAGCCGTTTTTTCTCCAGTCAGGCCGTGGTTTTTGTCACGCTTTGTACAAAAACCGTGGTCGGTTCTTGTTATCCTGACGTTGCCCATACAATAGTATTGTATGGGAAGACGTCAAGAAGACGAGACTCGCCGGCGTAGTATACAACATGTTGTATAATATGCCGGTGCCGAAAGACTGGCAGAGAAAAGACGAGCTGTGTAGACAGCAGCTCGTCTTTCCTATTGCCGTCTATGGGGCCGCAGGAACGATCGTATCTTCGGCACTTTTAAAAAACGAAAAGTGCCAGAGATACGAGCGTAATACTGTGCAGTATGGACATAGCCTAACAAGATTACAGACTAAGCCATGCTTTTCAATCATAACAGCACATGTACCTTTTGTTTAGGGAAGCTAATTTTGTTAAATAAAATTAGTTTGCTTCGATCTCAGTCTGTCAGTGGGGTGACGTCATTTCCTGTCCCCTGTAGTCCCCGGAGTCGATTGCGAAGCTCTTATCAATCGACTTGAGGCCTTAACAACTGGCTTAACAACCGACTGGTGTCCGCGGAGTCGATTGCTAAATCATATAAACTGACGTGTCGTGTGGCCGTAACAACTGGCTTAACGACTGTTAGCGACTTCACAACGCAGTAAGTTATATGTCCCCCAGTGAAGGTAATAGGGTCCCACAGTAAGTTTTACGTCCCCCAGTAAGTGGATATATAGTTTATATGTCTCCCAGTAGGTAGGTGTGTAGGTTATAGGTCCCCCAGTAGATATACAGGCAAGTTATAGGTTACCCCAATGCAGTGTTGGACTGGGGGGTCTGGGGCCCACAGGGGAAATGATCTTGGGGGGCCCACCCTACTGTACATGAAAATATTACCGTCCTCTCGGACATAATCACGCCCATTTTACCACATAATACAGTGTGCGAAACAGAACTGTATGGTGTAGTACAATAGCAAGTTAGTCACACATATGTCACAGTCTAACATATCATAGACACAGGGCTAAGTAGCTCCATCCATATCCCCCTCCACCCACATACAATATCCCCCTCCACCCACATACACTATCCCCCTCCCCCCCCAAACAATATCCCCCTCCACCCACATACAATATCCCCCTCCACCCACACACAATATCCCCCTCCACCCACCTACACGATCTCCCTCCACCCCCATACAATATCCCCCCCCCACCCACATACCCAAAATTTTCCCCCCCCAAAAACCCCCATACAAAACCCCACCCAATTTTCCCTTGGTCCCAAAAACCTCACCACCTTTTAAAAAAAACCCCCACAAGAAAGTAAAAGTCAACTCCTTTCAAGATTCCCCAAACAGGGGCACATGTACCTGGCATTATACCGGTTTCCGATATAACCAAAAACACCACCACATAGAGCCCATAGAGGTCCAACACCAGCCGTAAAAACCAACAACACCCCCCATATAAGCCCCCATAGATTTAGGGCAAACCCCCTCAAAGGGAAAACCTACAACACCACCATATTTGAGACCACATAGAGGTCCAACACCAGCCAGGTATAACCTAAAAACCCCTGCCCCTAAAAGACCAATAGAGGGGGAAAACACCAGCCCAGGGATAAAACCAAAAACAAACCCCCATAAAAACCACATAGAAATCAGAAAACCACTCAGGTATAACCTTTCAACACCCCCATATAGATACCAAAATTTGAAGGGGCAGACACCAGCCAAAATAACCTACAACACCTCCCAAATTTAGACCACATAGAGGTCAACCCCACCAGGGATAACCTACAAACCCCCACCATAAAAGAGAACCCAAAATAGAGGTTAGACCCCCCCTCAGGTACAACCTACAATACCCCCAAAAGATACCCCAAGAGGCAGACACCACCAGTATAACCTACAAACACCACCATATAAGGGCCCCATAGAGGTCCCGACACCACTTTAGTATAACCTACAACCTGCCATATTAAAACCACAATGATCAGACACCACCAGGGATAACCACAACAAACCAAACCCCCAAATAAGACCACATAGAGTTTAGACCCCACTCAGGGCCACATCACATTACAGTGAATAAAGCACTGAAACCAATTAGAAGTAAAATCAGGGACTCCCCCGAGATATCAATCTGATGAGCGTTTTCCCTTTTCTTGCTTTGTTCTTAATTTCCCCTTTTTCTGCACATTCCCCCACCACCAAAAGGGTGATTTTTTTCCCCGGGCCCCACTCATCCCCCGGGAGAAACACACAAAAAATCTTAAATTTCCCCCAATTTTTCCAGCACCTTTTATTTTATTCCCCCCCTTTTTACAAACCTTTCCCCTTACAACCATAACTTAGAGGCCTAGTAAACCAAGGGGGTTTGGGGGGGTGGGAAGGACTTTAAACCCTGGGGGATTTTAAATTCAAAAAACTAGGGCTGCTGCCCCCCAATTATATTACTAAAGGGGGTAGACAAACCCTTGGTAGGGTTTGGGAATAGCAAGGCCCCCTCTTAGGGATGGGGGTTTTTTCCCCATTTAAAGGTAAGCTGTAGTAGTTGTGGGGGCCCCTTTTATATAGGGGTTTCAAAACAGTTTGGGGGCCCCCTTTAGGTATTTTACGGGGAGTTAAGGGGTTCCCATGAATAAATTTCAGGGAGTTAAGGGCCCCTTAGGTAGTTCGCAGGCAGTTTTGGGGGCCCCCTTTAGGAAATATAAAAGGTAGTTAGGGGCCCCTTTTGCTAGGGTGCAGGAAGTCAGGGGCCCCCCCTTTTTGCTACTGTGTAGGTAATCAGGGCCCCCCTTTTTTATTTTGGGACCCCGGGCCCCCCCCTTTGTAGTCAGGGCCCCCCCGTAGGGATCAAAGCATCCCTTTAGGAAACCCGGGCCCCATTTTTGTCAGGGCCCCCCTGTAGGTAGTCAGGGGCCCCCCTTTTTTAGTCAGGCCCCCCTTTTGTAGCCAGGGCCCCCTTTGTAGCAGGGGCCCCCCTTTTTTAGTCAGGGCCCCCTTTGGCCAGGGAAACCCCCTGTAGTCAGGGGGCCCCCTTTTTAACCAGGGCCCCCGTTTGGTTTGCCAGGGACCCCTTGTATCAGGGGCCCCTTTTTTTAGCCAAAGACCCCCTTTGTAGCCAACCCCCTTTGTTTGCCATACCCCTTATATGAGGGCCCCCTTTTTTTGTTAAAAGGGGCCCCCCTTGACCAAAAGGGGCCCCCCTTGGAAATTTAGGACCCCCCCTTTTTAGCCCCGGGCCCCCCCTTTAACCAGGGGGAAACCCCCTTTTAGTCAGGGGGCCCCCCCTTGGTTTGCCAGGGGCCCCCCTTGTTTTCCCCGGGACCCCCTTTACCAGGGACCCCCCGTAAATCAGGGCCCCCCCTGTTTGCCAGGGACCCCCTTAGAGCCAGGGACCCCTGTATCGGGGGCCCCCCCCTTTTAGCCAGGGAAACCCCCTTTTTAGCCCGGGGCCCCCGTTGTAGTCAGGGGCCCCCCCTTGTAGCCAGGGACCCCCTTGTAGCCAGGGCCCCCTTTTTAGCCAGGGGCCCCCCTTTTACCAGGGCCCCCCCTTTTAGTCAGGGGCCCCCCCTTTATACCAGGGACCCCTTTATTTGCCAGGGGCCCCCCCTGTAGCCAGGCCCCCCCTTGTAGCCAGGGCCCCCCCCTTTGTAAATCATTTTCCCCCCTTTAGTCATTTTCCCCCCCTTTTAGCCCCGGGGCCCCCTTTTTAACCCCGGGACCCCCCCTTGTTTCCAGGACCCCCCCTTGTAACCCAACCCCCCCGCCCTAGCCCCGGGACCGCCTTTTAGCCCCGGGGCCCCTTGTATCAGGGACCCCCCTTTTTTTTTAGGCCCCCCTTGAAACCAGGACCCCCCTTTGCCAGGGACCCCCTTTATCAGGGGCCCCCCTTGTAGCCAGGGGGCCCCCTTTTTTGCCTGGGCCCCCTTTTTTTATATGCAAAAAACCCCCAGTATTTCCCTTTTAGGTAATAGTCAGTGATCAGGGGCCCCCTTTATTCAGGGGCCCCCTTGGGAGCCCCGGGGCCACCTTAAATCAGGGGGCCCCCCTTTTAGCCCGGGGCCCCCCTTTAGCCAGGGGCCCCCTTGTTAAGGCCCCCGTGCCGGGCCCCCCTTTTAAACCGGGCCCCCCCCTTTTTACCAGGGCCCCCCCTTGTATTCCAGGACCCAACCTTTATCGGGCCCCCCCCTTTAAACCAGGGACCCCCTTGTAGCCAAAGGGGCCACCTTTAGTCCGGGCCCCCCCCCTTTACCCCGGGGCCCCCCCTTTGTACCAAGGGGGCCCCCCCTTGTAGCCAAGGGAACCCCCCCCTTTTACCCGGAAACCCCCCTTGTAGGTAGTTAAAAAAAAAAAAACAAAACAACAGCCAGCCACTCACCTGGCTCGGGCTCCTGCTCCGGCCGCCGGCTCCGTACTGCCGCCCTGCATAGGCGGCGCGGTGAAGTGACGTCACCACGCCGCCTACGTCAGCAGAAGGGGCCGGCGCCCGGCAGGCTAAAGGCCTAATGCGTTCAGCCTGCCGGGGAGAGCAGCGGAGGGCGGCGCTAGTGGCGCTGTGCTCGGCTGGCACCGCGCAGCCCCGGGAGTCCGGAACATTAGTCCCCAACACCCGGGCCGGTCTCTGGGCGCTCGGGACGCGGGTCCCGGGCGTCCAGTGACCGGATGCGCGGCCGGGCCCCGGGGAGCGACGGCACTGCCTCCGGGGCCCACAGTGGCTCGGGGGGGCCCACCGGGGGATTCCCCGGTCCCCCAGCGGCCCAGTCCGAGCCTGCCCCAATGGGTATTTAGAAAGGTTATATGTCCCCCAGAGGGTATATAGAGAGGTTATAGGTCCCCCAGTAGATGTACAGGCAAGTTATAGGTTACCCCAATTGGTATATAGAAAGGTTATATGTCCCCCAGAGGGTATATAGATAGGTTATAGGTCGACCAAAAGGTATATAGATAGTTTATAGGTCCCACAGCATGTATATAGGTAGATTATAGGTCCCCTGCACATTTACAAGTAGATTATAGCGTCCCCCTGCACATTTATAATAAATTAGAGCGTCCCCCACACATTTATAATACATTAGAGCGTCCCCCTGCACATTTATAATACATTAGAGCCGCGCGTCCCCCTGCGCATTTATAAATAGGCTATAAGTCCCCTGCACATTTATAAGTAAATTATAGAGTCCCCTGCACATTTATAAGTAAATTATAGAGTCCCCTGCACATTTATAAGTAAATTATAGAGTCCCCTGCACATTTATAAGTAAATTATAGAGTCCCCTGCACATTTATAAGTAAATTATAGAGTCCCCTGCACATTTTTAATCAATTAATTTCCCAGAAGTGCGATTGACTTGGAGTTACATTGTGCTGTGTTCCCTTAATTTTTTCGATCAGTGTATATTCTATAGCACCTATTCTGGCGATATAATTGTCTCCATTCACTATTCATTGTTTACTTCTGCATAATCCTCTGTTATTTCCTTTTGTCTCTCTTTTTCCTTTATATCTTTACCAGTCCCTATTATCTCCCTCTATGTGCTCCTCTGATCCACATTTTCCAATATCACTTCCTCTTTCCACTGTTCTCCTAATTTTGTTAGTACTTTTCCCCTCCTGTCTTATAATTGTATATCCTTATTATCTTCTCATAAGTGCCACTGGCCTATGTCCACTTTATTTTACTTCCTGACTCCTGGTTTACTCCTTTCCACTATTGTCCTAGCTTTTCTTTTCTATACATTCGTCTCTTGTCTCCTTGTACATTTTTCAATGTTCTGGTTCTTAGCCACGCTCCCTTACTCCATGTCTACACTTTTCTATGTTCTCGTTCCTTGCCCTGTTCCCTTACTCCTTGTCTACGTTTCTTTAGATTCTAGTTCTTTGTCCCGCTCCCTTCCTCTCTGCTTTTAATTGCTTAACTCTCAGATGCCGGGCAAGGTGACGTTGCGAGGTTAGTATCGCGAGAGTATTCAGAGAGTGAACTGCGCCTGCGCCGGGTGCCGCTGCTCCCTGCCGCCGCTGCAGTTGATTGCTTAGCAACTGCTAGCAACTTGACAAGTAACAATCGGTGGCGGCGGGTGGCGACGGCGCCGGGAACTAGTCCCCTGCTCTCAGCTAATTAGATAACATACGTTCATCTGGTATGCATAGAAATCTGTGTGCACTTCAGAGCACACAAAAATGTTCTTGTCTTATGAATAAAGTAAAATCTATTGACCAATGTATTTAGAAAAAGTCTTCATTTAACTGTCCCTTTATGTTGGAAGCTAATATTTGTAGTGAAAAAACCCCTTTAATGACAAACTTTCACGCTCTAGACCTCTGTAGCCTTGTGTATTACAATTTATGAATCCCATGCAGTCATGTCAATTTAACAGGAATAGCTAGGAACAAGAGAGTTGATATGTCAATCACTGCTATAGAACCACCCACAGCATGAACAGGAAGTGTGAGTCTAAAGCTGACTGTGGCTCTGTGAAACTGCTTGGTAAGAAAAACCCCTGTAATGGCGTACACTGCTGTCCGACACCCGCTCTGCGGTCGCACCCGTTTTTCAGTCTCTGGAGTGGATCTCAGACACGCCCGCTTCCTGTCCAAGCTTCCCGATTCTGGGACTCATTCGTACCAGTGCTGCCTACATGTCTGACTGGCATTTGACCCGGCTTCCTCTCGCTCCTTCTAGCTGAAGTTTGGCTTCTAGCCACAAAAGGCATGCTCACGCTGCTCCCTTTGATTTAAAGGGCCAGTACGCACCGTAGTATTCTCCCCCAGCCAATTGCCTAGGGTCATGGGCTATTTATGGAATCTCTTCCCAGCAACCTGTGCCCAGTTATTGGTGTCCGTCCTGTGTGTTCTGTCATCTTTGCGCGTTTCTCTTCTGCTTAATTTCCCGCCACCAACCTTCTGCTAGGTAAAAATTTATACTAGAGGTAAACATTTATAAGATTACTCATTTGTGGCAGTGAATAAAATGTTCCTGACCTCGCCTATATGCTGCCTGCCCTGACATTGTTGTTAGTGCCGGACCACGTTCTTGCCTTGACCTCCTGTACTACGTTTTTGGCTGATCAGCTGTCACCACTAGGACCTACCTCGGGTCGACCGGGGTTT